>CM018695.1:44759934-44908408 GCA_009363875.1 Mikania micrantha | reverse complement strand
AACATGCATTGATAAAGTGTCTATGTACCAAGTTCACAACACTAATCTCTTAACTTGATTGTCAGACTTGAGAAAGAAATCCTAAAATTAAAAGGGAAAATAAAAATTTTAACTAAAAAAGGTTGAAGCTCAAAAGAATTGACATCACTGTTTTATTGAAGGATTTGAGCAATGCAAAGTGTGCCATTAAATCTTCAAAACCATACTTGAAAAGGCTAAATCTGAAGCAGAACGATACAAAACAAATTCGAAAACTCTGAATTGAATTTTAAAAATTCGATGTATCATCTGTAGTGGTGGAAGATATGATTAAAAAACCAATGAAATGGCAATGAAACTAAGGGAGTGGGATATGTGAATCGTGTACATCAGGGGTTTGGTTAAACCAAAAGTTTGGGTAATGAAAAAGGTCAGGAACTTGGGTTAAATTGTAATGAAGAGACACCTTTGACTGTTATCAGTGCAAAGGGCAATGTTTTTGTAAACAAACCCTCCACCGTTGAGTGACAGTTTTGTTTACACTCCCAACAGAAGAAGAGATTGCTAGGTCTGCCACTTTGATATATGGTAGACTGAAACTGTTCTGATTTGACTTCACGTTCAGTGAAAACACCTAAAGCTGAAGTCCATGTAACTCTTCTAACGTGTCTGATTTCTCGCGCAGATCAAGTAATAGTGGAATATTGGGTTGAAGAGGATGATGAACCGGTTGCTGCTAATAAATTTTAACAATCTATCTCAAAAATGATTTCTAAGACATTTTGTTTCAAAAACCTTTGATTTTCTGTTTCAAAAAACTCAGTGCCTTTTATTCCTTTTGCTTTTTAGTACTGATAATGCTTGTTTGAATGCTAATAATGTTGATTGCACTCGTTCAATATGCCTGATTGGGATTTCATTAATATGTTGAATGCATCTGGTTCAAGTTCTAGAAGTAGAACTAGTACAAATGTTGTCTCAAATTCTTGTGATGATTTGCAAAGTGACATTAAACTTCATAAAACTGATACATCTATTGAAAATCCTAAGGTTGCTAGATATGTGCCACCCAAACTAAAACAGAAATTTAATCTACATCTTCGAGCTCCCTTCAAAATCATAACAAAAGGGATGTCAAGCATAAGGCTGCTATGAAGCAACGGATCATCACAGTGCAAACCATTAGTAAAACATCAAACATGCTTTCACTGTGGAGTTCTCGGACACATTGCACGAAATTGCAAACATGACTCGTATGCTTCTTTCGCAAGAACCAATCAGAAGGCTAAGTCACGAAATGAAAAAACAGTCTAAGTCAATGAAGATGCATAAATCTAAGACTATAACTATATCTCATTTCAAACCAAGGCCCTTTGATGGTTTGGCGAAAGTGATCATCAGACCAAACCAAAGGTTCGTGGGAAAATTTTCATATTTCAAACACCCCACAAATTTCAAAAACCACATCTTCACCCCAATCATCCATTAAACATGCTAAGTTCAAATTACTTTCGCTTGATTTTGCTACATCCGCATATTGTTTTGAACCCCAGAAGCAAGATGGTCTGGGTTCCAAAACTAATTAATCTTGTAATGTGTGCAGGAACGGCTATGGTGGAATATCCTCAAACTTTGGTATGTGGATAGTGGTTGTTCCAGGCACATGACAGGAGATATCTCCAGCTTACAAATCTTGAGCATTATGATGGGGAGATGTGTTTTTGCTGGAGGCAGTAAAGGAAAGATTCAACAACGGGGAACAGTCTCAAATGGAGCTTCAAATCTCGAAAATGTCAACTATGTTTCCTGAACTCAAGCACAGTTTGCCCAGTGTGTCACAAATGTGTGTCAGAGGATACTCCAATCATTTTACAAGCAAAGAGTGTCTCATTCTCAAACCTGGCATCATCATTCCTGAAAACTGGATTCAGGTCAAAGCTCAACGAAGACAAGATGCATATTTCCTGGACATGAATCAACAACCATCAGAGGAAGTTGTGTGTCTATTCTCGAAATTATCTGAACAAAATTCAATGCTTTAGCATCGTCGTCTAGGGCATGCAAATCTCAAGAATCTGAATCGAATTGCAAATGGGAACATTGTTCGATCTTCCTATCAAAGACTTTATAATGATTGAGAAGTGTGTTGCATGCGCCAAAGGGAAGCTCACCGAAACCGAAAGCCTCACAAGCCAAAAATCTTCAGTTCCATTGACTCTCTTCTGCAGCTTCTTCATATGGATTTATTTGGTCCAGTTAACGTGCTCAGTATCAATCGTGCATCATACTGCTTGGTCATTACAGATGACTATTCACGTTTCACTTGGGTTTTCTTTATGTCAAATAAAAGTGAAACAGCAGACTTACTGAAGAAATTCATCATTCCCATTGAAAATCACACTAATGATAGAGTCAAGGCCATTTGATGCAACAATGGCACGGAGTTTAAGAATGCTGAAGTAAATGTTTTCTGTGCAGAAAAAGGAATTGCTAGGCAGTACAGTGCGGCCAGAACACCGCAACAAAATGGTGTTGCTGAACGGAGAAACAGAACATTGATTGAAGCTGCACGTACTATGCTGATTGATTCAAATTTGGCTACATTCTTCTGGGCAGAAGCCATTAATATTGCTTGCTATGTTCAAAATCGAGTTTTGCTGAACAAACGACATATGATGACTCCATATGAGATTCTCTACAAGCACAAACCATCCATTGAGCATTTCAAAATCTTTTGGTGTCCTTGTACATTGTTGCACCTGGACGCAATCCCACAGTTTAATGCTCGAGCAGATGACTGCTATTTTGTAGGCTATGCTAGTAAACAACATATCGTGTCTTCAACAAAATCACCAAGCAAATTGTGGAGTCCTATGACGTTTGTTGGCTTGAGGAGAATGCAACTGACTCCCGATTGGACCGGATTGGTGTTTGATTTGACTACTCGACCTTGTTTAAATCCTTCAACATTCCAGCTGATGTTCCTTTCATTGATGCAAAGATTTCCAGTGTTACACTGGACACTATGAGACAGATTTTGTACGTCACACATCATGGACTATTGACCCTCCGCTCAATGACCCACAATGCCTCAGCTTGATAAAGGGAAAGAGATTCAGTCTGACACATATGTTGTCTCCAATCCTGAAATCAACATCAGTCAAGATTCGAGCCTACCCGTCTTTTCTGAACAATTGATGCTGAATATACCGCTAGTTCTTCTAATTCTGAATCCAATGTTGAACCATACAATTTAGCTGTTCCTCCACAAAATGCATCAATACACCAAATGCCATTGATCCTTCTCAAAATGGTGTTCCCACTCGCATTCAAAGAGATCATCCCATTGAAAATGTTATTAGATCTTTTGACACGGGAGTTCAAACACGGAGTCAGTCTGGTGCTATTAATAATTGTTTGTATTCATGTTTTATCTCTCAGATAGAACCGAAGAATATCTATATGAGCTGAATCAGTTTGATCGATTAAAGGTGTGGGAACTAGTTCCTCTCTACCAGATGGCAAAAAGGCTCTCAGTACACGTTGGGTTTTTCGCAACAAGCAAGATGACAGTGGTGTAATTGTCAGAAATAAAGCTCGGCTAGTTGTTAAAGGTTTTTGTCAGGTTGAAGGACTTGATTATGGTGAAGTCTATGCTCCAGTTGCTCGATTGGAAGCCATTCGTCTGTTCTAGGCATATGCCTCATACATGGGATTTACTGTGTATCAAATGGATGTCAAAACTGTTTCTCTATGGTAAGGTGAAGGAAGAGATATATGTTAGTCAACCTCCTGGTTTTGTTGACTCAGGCTATCCAGAGCATGTTTGCAAGCTTGATAAAGCTTTATATGGGCTTCATCAGGCTCCAAGGGCTTGGTATGCAACATTGACAGACAATTTGCAAAGTCATGGATACACACGGGGAACAATTGATCAGAAACTGTTTCTCAAAAGAGTTGATGATGACATGATTTTGGACAAAATTTATGTTGATGATATTATCTTTGGATCAACCAGTGAGAAGTTGTGCAAGGAATTTGAGAGCGTAATGAAGAAGAAATTCGAAATGAGCTCCTTGGGAGAAATGACTACTTTCTTTGGATTACAAGTTCGTCAAAATTCTGAAGAAATTCTTATTCATAAAAGCAAGTATGTGACTGATATGCTCGTGAAGTTTAGTATGCAAGATTGCAACTCCGAGGTAACTCCCATGAAAGAACGTCCGGTTCTCACTTCTGATGAACATGGCTCTAAGGTCGATCAAACTCATTATCGTTCTATGATCGGGTCCCTGATGTATCTCACTGCTAGTAGACCAGATATCATGTTCATAGTGTGTCAATGTGCACGTTATCAGTCTTCGCCAAGACTTTCACATCTGACTGCAGTTCACAGGATTTTCCAATATCTGATAGGGAAGCCCAGGTTTGGTTTGCGGTATCCTCGAAATTCTGAATATGATCTTTATGCTTTCAGTGACAGTGACTATGGAGGCTGTGACATTGATCGTAAATCCACTTCTGTTGGCTGTCAATTTCTGGGTGATAGGCTCATTTCATGGCAATGTAAGAAGCAACAAACTGTATCCATTTCTACTGCCGAAGCTGAGTATGTTGCAGCTTATGCCTGCTACTCTCAGGTGATATGGATGCAACATCAACTGCTGGATTATGGTTTGAATTTCCAAAATACTCCTATTTTTTGTGATAACAATGCAGCAATTCAAATTTGCAAAAACCCGGTTCAACACTCAAAAACCAAGCACATTGAGATGAAAGTTCATTTTATCAGAGATTGCTATCATCACAAAGTCATTAAAATGGAACAAATTGACACAAAACTAAATATGGCTGACATGTTCATGAAACCTGTGAGCATTTCAACCTTCAATGTGCTTGTGAATTTGCTAAAAATGATTGTGTTTGAGGACTGAGCTCGTAAAGTGATAGATGTCTAGTGTGCTCGGCGTTTTGTTCTTATTTTTTTACACATTTGTTTAAAAAACTTTTTTTCATGTTATGAATAAATTTAGGGGGGAGAAATATGCAAAAGAAATTAAGTCTAAACATGGGATGTGTTGGGAAATGATATAAACTTTCGTGATAAAGGGTCAGTTTAAAAATTCCAGAAAAATGCTATTGCTGAATGAACTAAAATTGAAATTATATGCTGGTAGGCTCTCTTGACTGAACTAGTTGATTTGTCTTGTGCTAAATTAAAGAAACTGTGTGTTACGTTGTTGAAGTATCACTACTTAGAAGAGTGCATTACCTATTTGACTGTCTTAGATATCTTATGACACGTTTGATATGCATGAGATTTTGAAAGTATGTCGAAAATCGAGCACTTTCTCTGAAAGTTCTCTACGTCTGTATATAAAAATATGCAGTGCTCATGGATGTCTTCTCTCTGTTTAGCTTCTGTAGAGACCTGAGAAGTATAGCTCTCTTTGTTCTGTTTACGCGGAGCCCTGAGATGTTACTTGCATACATGAGTATGTGCCACGAAAACTGGATCTGTTTACACAAATAAAAGATGCCTCAGAGCACAGTCATGCAAAGAGCATGTTAAAAGAGACCCTCAAGAGTCCAAAACCTGAACCCCACTGTATGTTAAGCCTTGTATATTAAAACCTACGGTCCATTCTTGATTTCTCTCTCCAAACTCTCAGACTTACAATCAAAATCAAATGCATGTTGAATTTGAAGTAGGAATTTCTTGGCTTGATAAAATGCACCATAGGTATCTAGGATTTAGTGTGATTTGCTCGTAACACACTTAAGGTACCAAAACATGATAAACACGCACAAATAGAAAAGCTAAGAAAGGGTCTTGAGACTGGGCTTAGATGGATAAAATATACTGGCAATCATGATATTTAGTTCAAAAGGGTTAGTATTAAAAGGAAATCTTAACTGACTTGAAAACGATTTGATCCCAAAAACAATTTAAGTTAGTCTGAGTTGATCACTTATTATTAGTTGAAAATCAATTCTTTAAATTTATGGGCCGGCTGATGGTAAATGGGCTTGGGAGGTAAACAGTTGAAAGATTTAAATAGGGTTAATTAAGTCTTGGTGATGAAAATATTTCTCTCTCTCTCACATTCTCGACTTTCACACACCTGTTTTCGAGTTGTTTGAACCAAGTGTTTTGTGCCTTCGAGTTGCAGCATTTGCTATCACGTTTTCGAGTTGGAATTTGTTGATCACTGTTCATTGTCTTTTCAATCATTACTACATTTGATTGTTTGTTAAGGTATGTTTGCATGATAAATGAGAAAGAGAAAAATTCAATCAGAGTTTAATGGTAGTGATTTTAAATGTGTAAATCAAAATTAAGTGTTGAAATTAAGGGATAAATTTGGATCATGATAAATTTCTGGTTGAAATCACTTTAAAATTGATTTGAAAAATGGCTAAGATTCTATGGGAACGGGTTTCGAGTTTGTTCGTAGAAGATGAAGGGTTCTCGAATCAAGTCCTCGAGAAAGGACACGATATTTGAGAAAAGAAAAGAAACTCGAGAATTTGTTTTTTTTTTTAAATTCGAGTAAAGGGAGATGATTTCGAGAATCTGTATTCAAATTCGAAAATGCTTATTTGAACTCGAGAATGGTTCTAAATACTCGAGAACCTATTAATGAACTCGAGAACTCAAGAATGAATTCTAAAAATGCTAAAATGAATTCGAGAACGTCAATTAAATTCGAAAAATGAACTGGAGAATGCTAAATTTGAGTTTGAGAAGGATATTGAGCACTCGAAAATAGCAACTAAAATCACTCAAACTCGAACTTCTTTGATTTTCATTCTCAAAACTAATAATTCTATAATGTGAATATCATATTGATAAACAGGTATCATCCTTGTGTTATCTAAATTGGTATACATGTTTCACCTCCGATTTTTAAAACAAAACAATTTAAAAGAAAGGGAGGTTATGAGAACTCACCTGAGTCCTTAGATTCGGTGTTTCGTAGTATGCGCGCTCACGTATGAGGAACCAAAACAACTCAATGACCTGTATATGTTTTTAATGTTTATAAGCACATGCATTTTCATTTCAGTTAAGTGTCCTCTCTAAAACCTTAAATGTTTAGTGACTTCGCGTATTTCTTCTAAATTAACTTATGACATAATATTTAGTGTTTTGAAGACCATCACACTTAACGCATTCTTTTCGAATATTAATTATTCATAATTCCATCATTGCATTTCATAATTAAAATAAAGACTGATGATGATCCCCCCATTTACTCATGCATGCAAGTATTTCCCTTTGGTTAACCATTTTAACCTAAGTTGTGAAGCTTTATTTTAGTTTAGGATATCACTAAATTTCCAATTTATGTAAATCATCGAATTACAACCCTTATCCCTAATATAGAAAAGGTGATAATTACCATAGCCCACGCATGCATAATTTCATATATGTTTAGAGATCATCTTACTCCTCCACTTATTCTAGCACTTAGGTTTAGAGATAATTAGATTTTCGTTAGCCTTTTTCAGCGAATCTATTACCCGACACCCTTTAGGTCCGGTCTACAAAGAGGGAAGGTCCGGCCCATATTCGCTTTATAGCCATAAGGTTCACCTAATTCTGATTATCCTATCAAGCAGCGAACCTTTACATAGGTTCGGCCCATAGCATATCCTAGGTTCGGTTAATGAAGCTCAAACCGGCCCAAGGTTCGTGTCCAGCCCGTTAGGTTCGCCCACTTCTAGGGTTCGGCTAGGTTAGGTGCGCCTAGGTTCGCTCGCCCCATGGGTTCGTTGCTGGAATAGTTCTGCCCCGAAAGGTTCGACTGAAAGCATAAGGTTCGTGACCATGAGATGATTCGGCTTAAGGCTGTATGGTTCGTGAGTTTTCTGGTCTAGGGTTCGTCTATATGGTTCGTTTGCATGGGGTTCGTCTCTCATACACATGCCGGTTCGGCTCAATGGTTTGCTAATTGTAAGGTTCGCCGCCTTTTTAATGGTTCGGCTAGATTATGCTTGGCCATCAAAGGTTCGGCCATGGGTTGACCCAGGGTTCGGCCCAGCTAGCTCGTAGGTTCGGCTGGAGCTAGGGTTCGTCTGGCAAAAGGGTTCGGGACTCAGGAGTGGCGCAGAGGGTTCGTGAGACTGTGCATGGTTCGGCCGGCCACCCTAAGGGTTCCCCCGACCTACCCAGACTACGTGAGGTTCGGCACCCATGCTCCTATGTCGCGAACCTGTAGTTTTCTTAGGGTTTGTACCGGTTATAACATCTATATTTATAAGATTCTGGATTTGCAACTAAAACCGAAAGTAAAAACTTAGATTTACCTGGATTTGTTGGCCAAACTCGAGATTTCTTCGTGGGTTCTTGTTCTCCTCGATCACGCGGTCGTTTTGGCACCAAGATCTCGTGATTCCGTTGAAAAACGAGCTAGATATCGTAGTGAGAAGTTAGAGAGAGAGATGGGGCGTTTTCTTGGTCTAGAGAGAGAAAGAAAGATGTAAAAATGAGGAAGATGGTGGAGTCTCCACCACTTATGTCTATCCCGTTTCCCCCGCTTTCGGTCTCGTCTTTATCGCGATAAAACTTATAAAATGTTCGGTTCTCTCCCGTAAATCATATTTAAAATATAACACGTTTAAATAATTATGTTTCGTGACAATAATAAAATGATTTTAACTAATGTTGTTTCATAAAACGATTTCAAATAAAGTTGTTTCGTAAAACAGTTTTCGATTTATTTTTGCTAAATATTCCATTTAAATAAACAATTTATTCGGATTTAATTTAGGTTGTGATTCTTAATAAGTGTTTTTAATTTCTATTTATTAATTTAATATCGTTAATATTATTTAATTATCTCGTCGAAATGCGTTACTTACGTACGTATTCGTAAAGATCGTCACCTTTGCGAATCCGACGCTCGTATCGTATTTCGATTTGTGTAGGACCAAGGATGATCTCGGAAACAGCACGAAATCAATAGAAATCTGCTCTACAGCCTCTGGAATAGTGCGGAATCCTATTCCAGGGTTTTCCAATCGAAACCAACAGCAACCGTGGTGATTCGAAGATAAGAGATGAACGTTTGAGTGAGAATCGAACACCACGAGCAATGAATCGAACTTGGACAGCAAGAAACACTCAAATCTTCAGGGGTTTGACACTGGAGCGCACAGGGAAGAATGAGGGTTCTCAGAAGTTAGGGTTGAAATGATTTTGAACTTGTATATATAGGCAGTAGACATTCGGCCGAATGAGAGGCCGAAACAACTCATTCGGCGAATGACTATGTCGAATAGGTAATTCAGTCGAATGAGTCATTCGGCGAATGGCTCATTCGCTGACTATAGACATACTCTATTCTCATTCGGCGAATGACTTCATTCGATAGAGTCATTCGCCCGAATGAGTAATACTCATACTCACTTGATAATAAACCAAATCAACCAATCAAATAATCAAATAACTAAAACATAAACATTAAGAAGAATATAGAAAGACAACTTCCATTAATATAACTTGAACTTTACATGATGAATAATACAAAATTGAACTAGGGACATTAAGTGCATCTACAAACTCCCCCTTGGACCTAGTTCAGCTCTTGGAAGTGTCTTTCTTAAAATATTTCTCGGAAATCGCTTTCCAGTCAGCTCCAGCATGAACCTTTAAGCATATGCAGATTCGAATCACTTTCATGAACTGAAGTGCCTGTTCCATATCCTGTACGTCGAAGAAAATCTGATGATGATACAGTGCTATAACATCTTTGTGGGACAAGTTAGTCAACCACATAGGCTCAAAAATCCTCACAGTCTCCCGTTTCTTCTCCTTGCATAGAAGAATCACTGCTTCTCCAGTACGACTGTCATAATACCACCATCGGAAGCCTTCCATAAAATCTTGACGCATCTTCCGTAAAGGAATCTTCTTCAAGACTTTAGGAGGAAGCCACTTCAGGATAACTTTATGTTTTCGGGTGTCTCCATCAATCTCTGGAAGATAGTAACGTTCAGGCTATTGAGGTTGGAAGTTCACCCACCGCTTTCGGCACTCGTACTGGATCTGTCGAGAGAACCAAGCAGACATCCCCGAATCTTCACTGTATAGCATCTTTAGACGTGCTAATTGATTCACTTCAAAGCCTGGCAACGTCTTAAAGTCATGGGGATGCTTGAAGTAATCTATTCCTCTCTCTCTTTTCACTGCATAACATCCAAGGTTGTGGAAGTATGCCCAGCTAAGAATTTGACCTCCAGCCTTATAGCCTTTGGTCCTGTAAACCTTCTTGTGAGTGGCTGGCATCTTCTCAGTACTCTGTTTCTTCAGGACCTCCCAATAGGCCATCCACTCTTCTTTTCTTTTCTTCTGATCGTCGGCTTCAGACTTGCTTGCTTCCACTTGTTCTTCTAGGTATCTGACCAGAAGATCCTCTATGGCTTGATCAAACTGGTCAGTAAATGTAGGCAGCTCATCCTCAGCCGATGTATACTTTGGATACTCCTCATCTTTAATATCCTCTAGAATAACCTCATCAATGTCATCAAAAGGTTTTGGATCAGGCTCATCAAAAACAGGAACAGAGATATCGTCAGTGATAACCTCATCAGGATTTAACCTGAATAGCTCAGCTATTTGTTCCTTAGTAAGGCGGTGAATGATCTCTCCCTCCTCCTTGTCGTAGTTAACTGAGTGCTGTATAATGCCTTGAGCGTCTAGAATCATAGTGAGAGTCTCGTCCAGCTGACGTCTCACAGGCACAGCTTCTACTTCCTCAGTTGCTTCAGGTTCAGCTGTCTTTGAGGGAGACGAAGGAGGAGGAGCATGTTTCTTCTTATCATTAGCCTTCTTGGACCGGATCTCCGATGTAGAAGGGGCTTGATCATCATCGTCATCATCATCACCAGTGCTAGATGAATCAGAAGGCCCACTCCCAGATCCGTCCTTATCCTCATCACCAGACTCATCATCTTTGTCTAAGTCTTCATAATCCACCTGTTCCTCCTCAGACTCTTCTTATTCTTCTTCATCTTCCTCCTTGTCTGATTCATCGGAACGAGCAGCAGAGCCTTCAATCCTGGGAGTACTATCCTTGAGACTATCAATCTGATTTGCTAGTCTAGCATTCTCAGTTTCCAAGGATAGTATCCGATCTCTGAAATCAGTGACAGTTAATGCCAACTGATGGTGTTCGTCAATATACGTCAGCAGCTGCTGCTCCTGTTGAGCAGAACGAGCACGGATATTAGCCCTCTGATCAGCAGCCTGAAGAAGCGGAGTATCCTGCTCTTCTACCCTCTTGGTGAGCTGGGCAATAACTAACTCCTGCTCTTTGTTCTTCTTCTCCTGCTCTAGGCTCCTCTCCATCAATCGAAGTACCATACTGTTCAGTGTGCTCAACTGATCAAACACTGAAACAGTAGGTAAAGACATATCAGCCCGTGAGATGGAGGGACCAGCAGATGCATCAGTAAAAATAGGGACTTGAGACACAGAGGTGGTCAGAGGGGCAGTAGTGGCATGAACATGAGTTGCCCTTGACCTGGTCAGTGAAGAAACTGAAATAGCTGCTACTGATGTAACAGTAGTTGTAGCAGCTGTTGTCAGTTCTGACCTCCTCTGAAAAGAGAACCTTGATCTCTTTCCTCTCCCGGCTCTAGAAGATGTAGGCTGAGAAGCTGCAGGAGACACATCAACAGTAACAGGTGCAGAGGATCGGGGTGAAGGAGATAAATCAAACTCTGGAATAAAAAAGGGATCAGTAATCTCCTCCATCTCTTCTTCACTCCTCCTTCTCTTTCTCATCTCCATCTTTCCTCCTTCCATCACTTTCTCAAACTCATCATCATGAGTCTCTTCAGAATCAGAACTGTCATCCTCACCAGCACCAGCCTCACCCTCATCTTCACTTGAGTCCTCTGACTCATCTTCACCTTATGCAGATTGAGAGACTGGAGTATCAAGAGGAGTAATCACTGTGGAGGTAGTAGTAGTCAAGAAATCCATCTCCATCAATGAATCAATATCAACCTCCTCTTCATCTGCAGCTCTAGAGGTACTGACTGCAGCACCAGCAGTAACATCAATAGTCTCAACCTGTGCAACAGAAGTCTCATCAACTGTGCTCATGACCACAGTGCTCACACCTGCACCACCAGCATCACTTGCACCTGCACCTGCATCACCAGCACCAATCACACCTTTAACATCATCATCTCCACCCTCATCATCTCCACCATCATCTGGAACAACAATATCCTCAACATCTGAGTCGGACTCATCGTGTCTCCATCTACGACCAGCAGGAGCTCTGTAATATGGCTTAGAGAGATGACCAAATAAAGATCTAGAAGCAGGCTTCCTCTCTTTGCCTCTGTATGACATCACCCTGTTGAGGGTTAAGTCATTCATATGTTCCAGCTTGATAATATCGGCATTGATCTTCGGCAGATCAGGTAACTGAGCATCGATCAATTGCTGCAGAAATCTCGGGTACATCAAAAACTTCTTGTCTCCCTTCAGTGTAACATTCTCCTTCATGTGAGTGAAGACCATCTCAGAGAAGTTGAATGGTCTGTTCAGCACCAAGGCAACAAAAGCACACTGAATAGTCTCTCTCATATCATCAAATCCACTTCTCCTGGATCCTAGACAGTGAATCAGTACATGTGCAAGATACTTGAACTGAGGAGACATATATGCTTTCTTGAGAATTCCAGCTCCAAGATCTCCCTCATACTTGCATCTCATAAAGCATCCACGGACCAAGTACCAGTCTAACAGATAGGGCTGATCCGGAGAATCCTGAAAGCCACAGACTCTCCTGATGTGTTCTGCTGAGATAACCACATCATGTCCAAGCACTTTCCCCCTGATCAATGGAGGTTCAGCCTCACAATCTATATCAGCTGAATCCCAGAAATCTTGCTGATGTGAACGATACGGCACATGTAAAGTGGAGATGGCAGTGAATATCCTCGAACACCTGAGAAAAGTAATAATCTCAGTGTAGTGCTTGGTGTTCGGAGTGTCAAGATCTAAGTGCGCGCAGATGTTGTTCTTCGTCACAGATTTGAATCCAGCCATTCTGAAAATCATATAAAGACATGTTAGAACAGTTCACATAACTTAAAATGTTGAAATCAGATAAAAATCAGAACTTAGAAACAATTCTGACTAATTCGTCAAATGAGTCATTCTCCGAATGAACTCTATTTGGCGAATAGAACACATTCGCCGAATGACAGTGAAAGAATGAGTCATTCGTCGAATGAGTTTCATTCGCCGAATGAGTTTCATTCGCCGAATGAGACATTCGCCGAATGGCGTCATTCGGCTGAATTTGAAATTTAAACCCTTGATTATCAAAAATTCAAATCAGTCAATAAAACTCATATATCCATGTTCAGAAACAGCCGATTAACAAGTTTAAAACATGCCCAAGTTCGGTTTAAGTCCTTTTTGACCATTTATTTTAAGGGCGAATCAAGAAACCCTAAAACCCTAAGATATGATCTGATTTCGATGATTTCATGGTTGGAAATTGATGATATTCGTTCCCCAAGTACCTGAAATGATATAGAACAAGATTATCAGAGGCTGGGTGAAGATCAAACACTAGAAAGAGGATCGAATGAGAAAGAGTGAGGTTCGGGCGAAAGTCACACACAGTTTAGGCGAAAGAGGATATTTGGTCGAATGAGTTTCATTCGGCCGACAGACTGTATAAATAGCCTTGCTCATTCGCCGAATGAGACAAGCGAAAGGTCGGATGAAATTCAAACACATTCGCCGAATGTGATTGACGAATGAGACATTCGTCACTACTCATTCGCCGAATGTGAATGTCGAAAGAGACATTCGACACAACTCATTCGCCGAATGAGACTTACTTTGTCTGATTTGATTCGGTCGAATGACTCATTCGCAGAATGAGGTCATTCGGCCGAATGAATTAAGCTCACACCTCATTCGTGCGAATGGGAAATTTTAACACCCAAAACACAAACTTTTTCAGATTTTACATTTTGAACATCAAAATTGTGACAATTATGAAGATATGTCTGGTTGGTTTAGGATTCAGATGTGACAGACATCCGAACTTACAAATGATCATCTAAACTAAAATTGAAAATAGAAAATCTTTTTGTATTTTTCTGAAACAACAATTACAACTGTACAACTAGTAACTAAAGACAAATAAGCACATGTTTTTGTGAGAAGTCTACTGATAAAGTAACACATGCATCTAATCACATCACATTAGCTTCATTGAATGTTTCACCTTAGACACATTTATCTTATGATACAATTATTGATATACTTGTCCAATCTTAAACCATACAATACACGACTACCAAACAAACTTTATGATTACTCATGTTTTCTGATTGAGTTTCCCATTTCATTTCACCATTAAAGATCAAAATCAGTTTATAACTCATTTCTACATAACTTAATACCAGTCATCATAAATTCAATAAGATTTCAAATTTATTATCTTTTTGTATTTTTCTTGTTCTATCCAAATGGACGGCTTCAGCTAGGTTCGTCCCAGCAATATGGCACGTGTATGGAATCGAACTTCATTTGTTCAAGTATTTCTCAAGCTTAATACCAGCTTGCATTTATTTTTCTTCAAGCTTAATACCAGCTTGCATTTATTTTTCTTCAAGCTCAATACCAGCTTCCTTTTCTTTTTCTTCAAGCTTAATACCAGCTTGCTTTTCTTTTTCTTCAAGCTTAATACCAGCTTGTTTTTGTTTTTCTTTAAGTATGCTTGATTTGAGTCAAAAACTATTTCTTACCTAAATGGTTTTATAAAATGGATTCCACAAATCAGACTTTCTAAGTTATCACAACATGTATATTAGTTTGTAGAGTTGGCCTATCAGTACATCATATCATAATTTTCTTGTGTGTTCAGCTTGCATATATCATGATAGATTAATGTGTCAATTTTTCAAAGAAAGACCATCTCAATTTTAACTTTTTCAATTGTTTTTGGATTTTTGAATTTGTTTTAAATGTTTTTGGTTTTTCAATATTCAACTATCTCCCCCTAAAAACCTAAAACAAAAAATCTTTTTGAGTTTTTGATTAAGAAAAGAAACTAATTAAATAGACAAAACAAAAACTATCTAAGAAAAGCGATGATCATTTGTTAGATTCAGATGAAGGTAGGACTTCATCCTTTTGGAAAACACCATTAGCCGATAACAGATATAAAAATCTGGGTTTATCAAAAGCTTTTGTGAAAAGATCGGCTTTCTGGTGTTCGGTGTGAATTTTAACGACATCGATTAATTTCTTTTCAAAACAATCACGTATGAAGTGATATTTAAAGTCGATGTGTTTTGTTTTGGAGTGCTGAACAGGATTCTTAGTGACTGCTATGGCAACAGTATTATCAACATATATCGGAGTGTTAGAAAAATGTAACCCATAGTCCCTGAGTTGCTGTTGTATCCAGATGATTTGAGAACAGCAACTAGCAGCAGCAATGTATTCAGCTTCACAGGTTGAAGTAGACATCGGCGTCTGCTTCTCGCACTGCCAGGTAACTAATCGGGTTCCAAAGAACTGACATCCTGCAGATGTTGACTTGAAGTCTCTTTTGCAGCCAGCATAATCAGAGTCACTGTATGCAGTGAGCTCAAAGTTATCATCATTAGGGTACCATAATCCAAGATCCGGTGTACCCTTCAAATAACGCATAATCCTCTTGACAACAATGAGATGGGAGACTCTTGGTTTTGATTGATACCGTGCACACAAGCATGTGGCGAACATGATGTCTGGCCGAGAAGCAGTAAGATACATAAGAGACCCAATCATTCCTCGGTACAAAGTAGCATCAATTAACTCCCCCTTTTCATCTGGTGTAATCCGGTGATTGACAGCCAGTGGGGTACCAGCAGGCTTTGCATCAGACATACTGAACCGGCTCAGTATATCCCCAACATATTTGGTTTGATGAATGAAGATTCCTGCCTCAGACTGATCTACTTGTAATCCCAAAAAAAATTTCATCTCTCCCATTGAGCTCATCTCGAACTTCTCTATCATAACCTTTTCAAAATCTTTGCACAGATCATCATTTGTTGAACCGAAGATGATGTCGTCCACATATACTTGCACCAAGAGTAAGTCACCATCCTTTTCTCGAATGAACAGTGTACAGTCAATGACACCTCTTATGAACCCGTTGTTCAGAAGGTGAGTAGACAATGTTTCATACCAGGCTCGCGGTGTTTGATGCAATCCATATAAGGCCTTGTCTAGCTTGTAGACTTGGTCTCTATGATCCCGTGATCATCTTTCTTGCAACGAAGAACCCATCGGGTGCCAATTACTTTTGCACCTTTTGGTCTGTCAACCAATTGCCAGACACCTAACTTTTTGAACTGAAGGAGTTCTTCTTGCATTGCATCTACCCATGACTCTTCCTTGAGAGCTTCAGTGACAGTACGTGGCTCAACTTGGGAGATGAAACATGAATGAGCACAAAATCTTACATCTGCAAAATCAAGAATGTCTGCAAGTCCTCCTGAAGAAAGCTGATTTCTTGTCTTGACCCCATCCAAAGGACTTCCAATAATATTTTCTTGAGGATGAATCCGATTAATTCGTCCAACAGGGTGAGCGGGAACTTCAACCTGTGGATCAAGATTATTCAAATTCAGATCCTCAAGTCCTGGTACAAGATTGTCAACAGCTGGTTCAGGGGCAGCTAGAGGAACTGAGTTGTCGTCTGTGTCTGAACTGTCATAATTTGTCTGTGCTGTGGGAGTTGAAACAGATGAAAGTTGCATTTGTTCTTCAGGTGCATTCTGTGCATCATACAGCATCTGAACAGCAACATCTTCATCAGTGTACATGGGAGGCATGTTGAAGGAGTCAAACAGATCAGAATAGTTGAACATCCAATCAAGACCCTTCCCAGGTGGGGGCATGGAATACTTTTGAACATCAACATGGTACCACTCCTCCACATTGTGAGTTGATCTGTTATAAACTCTTTTATTTGGAGTGCTGTACCCAAGAAAATACCCTACTTCCACCTTTTCATTAAACTTGCTTTGCTCATGTTTCTTAAGCATAGTGCATGGTGCACCAAATGGTTCAAGGTACTTAAGATTTGGCTTTCTGTTATGGAGCAATTCGAAGCAAGTTTTCCCATGTCTCTTTACTATCAACACTCGATTTAGAGTGTAGCAAGCATTAGCTATAGCTTCATTCCAGAATTGAACTGGAAGAGACGAATCTGCAAGCATAGTCCTACCAGCCTCAATCAAAGTCCTGTTCTTTCGCTCAGCAACATCGTTCATTTGGGGAACATATGGAGCACTAAATTGTTGAACAATACCTCGTTCATTACAAAAGTTCTCCATGTTGTGATTTTTGAACTCTGTCCCATTGTCGGTTCTGAATATGCGAATCTTGAGCCTATAGAGAGATTCAAGTTTAGTAACCAATACTTGAATTGTCACACCCCGGGCCGGCGGAAACGGATCGGGTTTTCCCGTCGGGCGGAAGGTTCCCGGGGCGCGATATCTTTGAGTGATAATCAAATGATCAGATTGCTACATAGCACATGATAATCAAAATGAGAAATGCTAACACATCAACGATATAGAATTACAAGATTAAATTACACTGTATCGTTCATAATTTAATCAAGTAAATCTACCAAAAGAATCAATATAACTATATCTTGTATATGTACAAGATATACAAAAGATGATTCATTGTTTAGGCACCAAAAGCATGCAACACAAAATAAGCTAGGTCTTCTAAAAGTCCTCTAGCTTAAACCTTGCATGTATGTCTCTACACCTGTTCGTCACCTGAGAAAACATGTATTTAAAACAAAGTCAACACTAGGTTGGTGAGTTCATAATTAAGTTAATGTAAAACCTTGATTCATTCACATGCACATTCACAATGATAATATGTTACTCGTATGATTGTCTGATTCACTTGTTCATCCAATGGCTCCTCAATAGTTATAGTCACAAGTACTATATCATCCTAGTAGTGTTGCTTATATATAGGGCATATGTAAGGGAACTAAGCCCTAGCCAACATCCCACCACAACACCACTAGAACTCCACACTACTTGTAATACAACTATTGATTCCCACTCTCAATTCACATGTTTATCTCTTCCTTGATCACCTGTGTTCTCATGTATAGAATAATAATATGATAACGTTGCGATTATCAAACTGAAGTATTAATAACCAATATATGTGTTAAGGATGTTAGATTTATTAAATCCATTCCTTAAATTATTCTATAGTTGAGGGGTTAACTGTTGTTTCACTTCTAAATATTAAAAGTGTTAGTTAACTGTTCATCATGTGTCTCCAAATGTAGCGTATAGAATCCGAATGGAATCCATTTTAAATCCTCACGTAATCAGATTAAAATGCATTCCATTCTCTCCTATCCCGCCGTGTGATCCCAAAGTTTCCGTGTGGGATTGTATCATGTGATTAACAAAGTCGAATAAGAACTTGTCTTATTACGTTATGATAATCGGGTGTAAATGACAAGAATCCCATGAAGTTACGTTATCATGACCGTCATTCACTGTAAATGATAAGAATCGTCATTTACTGAATCCATGTGTTCCCAAAGTATCCGTGTGGGAATGTTCTCGTGTGTTTAACAAAGTCGAATAAGAACTTGTCTTATTACATTATGTTAATTATGTGTAAATGATAAGAATCCCATGAAGTTACGTTATCATGATCATCATTTACTGTAAATGATAAGAATCCCATGAAGTTACGTTATCATGATCATCATTTACTGTAATCCGTGTGATCCCAAAGTCTCAATGAGGGATTGTTCTCGTTATGCTTATGTGTAAACTGTCTAGGTATTTGCTCATGTGAAAATAACTAAGTGTTATAAGCTATTATCTTATAACTAAGTTATTCTAATGTGTTGATGATTAAGAAATTACATTATCATAATCATCTGAGTTTCCCTGTTATCTCATAATCATACAAGCATGCATACAATGATAAACGATAATAAACAATTTAATATTATCTAAATCAAAGTATAAATAACATGTTAAGCAAAACTTTTAAATAAATAAAAGTAAACATGTTTCTCAGCCCCGAGAGTTAAAATCAGTTAAGATTAAAAGTAAAAGGGGCATATGAACTCACCTTGTAGTTGTAGGGTTGACTTAGCTTAAAAGAAGAATGAAGACACGCGCTCTTTGTTTGTTCTTGATGTTGATTTCACGCTCCTGTATTGAATTCACATTGTATATAATTTATAAGTGTTGAGTGTAATTGTTTCTTGTGCATGTATGCGTGTTAGCGTTAACTTGGCTAATACTCGTGAGTCTCGGTAATGATTCGGCCCTTATTTATTGTTTGTTGATCCATTTTGACTTCACATTACTTGAATTCACTTATTGTAACGTTCTTTCATGTTGATTTAGATTTATGGTTCTTAAGTCCATAACTTTGTCATTCAACCTAAGGGCGATTTTAGGTTTATGTCTCAATATTTCACATGTTGATTTTTGTTAACCCATAACAAATTATTACATAGCCCATTAATAATCTTTCATTCTTGACTTGATTTGTGTTTAGAAAACTAATGGGCCGAATGTTAACCGCGTGAGTCTCGTGTTTAACCCGTGAGCCACAATATTATGGGGATGGGCCGATTGTGGGCCTTGGGTCGTGTAGTTGCACATGGGCCGAAATAAGATGAGATTGGGCTGTTATTGGGCCCGGCTAACAGGAATTGGACTGAATTAATGGGTGTTGGGCCGATAGATATGTTATTGGGCCAGAATGTATGTGGCAACAAAACGTGAGTTTGTTTACACAGGGATGATCGACTGCTTCAGTAATTCGAAGGATGAGGTCCTCCTGGCAGCGAACCTACCATCCTGTGCATGAGGTTCGGTCAACAGGTTCCAAGGGTTCGTGGTTATTTAGGGTTCGGCAGTATCAACAAACGAAGGTTCTGTTAACAAGTTGACTGAAGGTTCGTAGGTTAACCATGGGGTTCGGCAGCCTCAAGGGTTCGTCCGCATGAACTGGTTCGTGAGGAATGAGTCAAGGCTCGGTGATGATGGCATCTAGGGTTCGGGACCTGTAGAGGGTTCGGGGCCAGAAGGTTGTAGTACGGTTCGGTGAAGGTGGCTACTCATGGTTTCGTGAGTCCCAACAGGGTTCGGCCGATGTAAAGCCGCGAACCTTGTGTGTCCTCCTTCAACCACCAGCTCCAACCCTCGTTCTAGCTTCTCCCATGGTGATGTTTAACCCAGATCAGTCGATCGTGAGGTAAGGTGCTAGTGTGTTCGAGTTCTAGGCCGTTGGTTATATGTGTGTGGGTCAAAAACATAGTGAAAACCCTATTTTTCGTGAACTTCCCTTGCTCATACCTCGAATTTTACTGGACCAAAGCTCAGATCCGCTGTACTTTTAGGTAGAGGACATCAAGGGCTACGCGTGGGTTCGAAAATCACCCAAATCGGTTAAGAAACGAGCTAGATATGGTGGATTGAAGGTGGGTTGATGGTGATGAAGAGTGTAGCCGGAAATTTGTTTAGAGAGAGGATGTAGAAGATGAAAATGAGAAGAAAACCCTCATTTCAAGTATTTATATTACGTGTGTTGTTCGGGTCCGTTTCGGTTGCTCGGTTCGTTAATTCGTCGCGTATCCGGAAAATTACGCGTACTTCAAAATAAATAATTAAAAATGTTAATTTAATTAATTTGATGAGTTTCAAAATTGTAAAAATGTTTATTATTTTATTTAATTAAATTTAAAATCGTTTCGCGTCGTAATTCGTTTTCGTTTCGTCGAATCGCGTCACCATCGCGCGTATTCGTTCGAATCGTCATTCGAACGAACACGACGATGGTTTTGCTTTCCGACTTTTGTTTTCTACTTTCCAGTCATCATTTCAGAACGTTAAACTCACAGATATGTTTGTGTGAATCGTCACCCACGCAAACACACTGTCAGTTCGTTATTCTGAAACGACACTGCAGTTTATGTTTAAATTGTGTTTCCTCACTGTCGAACTCAACTAAACATCCTGTTTTCGCATTGTTTTCACTTTGAATTGTCGGCCATCTGATTCCTGTCATCTATGGACATCAGATCGCAACCGATTTGTTTCTCATGATTTGTTGTGTTAATTGTCATTAAGTTTTCACTTAATAATCACAACTTATGTTTCAGATGTATGTTGTACTTAATGTATTTAAGTTTATACGAAAATACATACAACTGTTCTTGTATTTAGAATCCTGTTAATACAAGTACTGTTTACAATCGTATATATACACATAGTTACTGTTTACAAGTACACATACCGTACGGACTTGCCGGGCGGTCAGGTACTAGTTGTCACAGTCTCCCCTTGTTAAAGAAATTTCGTCCCGAAATTTAAGCATAAAGATCGGTCTTTACTTCTCGAACAGGTGGGGATACTTGGCTTTCATGTTGTCCTCGCGTTCCCAAGTAAATTCTGGTCCACGCTTGGAGTTCCATCGAACCCTTACAATAGGGATACGGCTACGTTTCAGTTTCTTAACTTCACGTTCCATAATCTCTACAGGTTCTTCAATGAAATGTAGTTGCTCATCAACTTGTATCTCTTCCAATGGTATGATCAATGATTCGTCTATTAAGCACCTTTTGAGATTTGATACATGAAACACATCGTGTAACCACATCGTGTACTCCACTGAGCTCATCTGGGAGTCTGAGTCTGTATGCCACAGGACCTATGCGTTGAGTAATCTCAAACGGTCCGACATACCTAGGTGCTAATTTGCCTTTAGCCCCAAAACGAACTACGCCTTTCCATGGGGACACTTTCAACATGACTCGGTCACCCACATCGAATTCCAAAGGCTTGCGCCGTTTGTCTGCGTAACTCTTTTGGCGGCTACGTGTTGCTTGTAATCGTTGTTGTATCTGGGCAATCTTATCAGTAGTTTCCTGAATAAGTTCAGGCCCAGTGATTCTGTTGTCTCCCACTTCGGTCCAACAAATTGGGGACCGGCATTTTCTACCATAAAGTGCTTCAAAAGGAGCACATCCAATGCTGCTGTGGTAGCTATTGTTGTAGGAGAACTCAATGAGAGGTAAGTGTGTATCCCAATTCCCACCGAAGTCTAGGATGCATGTTCTCAACATATCCTCTAGGGTTTGAATGGTGCGCTCGCTTTGTCCATCCGTTTGTGGATGATAAGCAGTGCTCAAGTTAACACTTGTCCCTAGGGATTGTTGCAATGATTGCCAGAACCGCGAAGTAAATCGACTGTCCCGGTCTGAAATAATAGATAATGGCACACCGTGTCTCACTACTATTTCATCAATGTATAGTCTTGCTAACTTCTCCATTTTGTACGTTTCTCTGATCGGTAAGAAATGTTCGGACTTGGTCAATCGATCAATGATGACCCAAATAGAATCATATCCACTGGAAGTGCGGGGTAGCTTGGTAATGAAATCCATAGCTATTTGTTCCCACTTCCATTGTGGTATCTCTGGTTGTTCCAGCAAACCCGAAGGTTTCTGATGTTCTGCTTTGACTTTGGCACATGTGAGACATTTGCCAACATAAGTGGCAATGTCTTTCTTCATGCCCGGCCACCAATAAAACGACTTAAGATCTTGGTACATCTTATCGGCACCAGGATGAACTGAATAACGTGTCTTGTGTGCCTCGTCAAGAATGAGTGTTCGAAGTTCATCTACTGTTGGGATCCAAACACGATCCAGATAATAGATAACTCCGTCTTGTTTTGTCTTGAAGTGTTTCTCGGCTCCACAATCGAGCTCGCGTTTCAGGTTGTTTCTTGCCACTGCTTCCTGTTGTGCTTGTAAAATGTGATCTCTCAAACTGGTTTGCACAGTCATTCCCATAGCACGAACGCGTAAAGGTTTGACTCTTTCCTTCCGGCTCAAAGCATCTGCAACAACATTTGCTTTGCCCGGATGGTATTTGATCACACAATCGTAATCGTTCAGGAGCTCAACCCAACGTCTCTGTCTCATGTTAAGCTCCTTCTGATCAAATATGTGCTGTAAACTCTTGTGATCTGTGAAGATAGTGCATTTGGTACCATAAAGGTAGTGTCTCCAGATCTTTAATGCAAAGACAACAGCTCCCAGTTCTAAATCATGTGTCGTGTAATTCTTCTCATGTATCTTCAATGTCGTGAGGCATAAGCAACGACTTTGTCTCGTTGCATCAAGACACATCCGAGTCCCTGATGGGAAGCATCACAATAAACTACAAAGTCATCATTGCCTTCTGGGAGTGTTAAGATTGGAGCATTGCACAATCTTTGTTTCAATGTCTGGAATGCCTCCTCTTGCTTATGTGTCCACACAAAAGGTTCAGACTTCTGTGTGAGCTTGGTGAGAGGCAAGGCTATCTTAGAGAAATTCGAAATGAATCTCCTGTAATAACCTGCCAATCCCAAGAATGATCGGATCTCCGTTGGTGTCGTAGGCACATCCCAGTTCTTGATTGCTTCTATCTTGGCAGGATCCACGTGAATACCATCACTGTTAATCACGTGACCCAAGAACTGAACTTCTCTTAACCAAAATTCACACTTAGAGAATTTGGCATAGAGTTGTTCTTCTTTCAGAAGCTCCAAAACTGTTTTGAGGTGTTGCTCATGTTCCTTCTTGTTCTTTGAATAAATCAGTATATCGTCAATGAAGACGATCACAAACTGATCTAAATACGGCTTGCACACCCGGTTCATCAAATCCATGAACACAGCCGGTGCGTTCGTCAAACCGAATGGCATCACCATGAATTCGTAATGACCATATCGAGTACGAAAGGTTGTCTTTGGTATATCTTCTTCTTGAATACGGAGCTGATGATAGCCTGATCTCAGGTCTATCTTTGAAAAGTACTGCGCTCCCTGTAACTGATCAAACAAATCATCAATCCTCGGTAACGGGTACCGATTCTTGATGGTGAGTTTGTTAAGTTCTCGATAATCTATGCACATCCTGAAAGTTCCATCCTTCTTTTTAACAAAAAGAACCGGAGCTCCCCACGGGGAAAAGCTCGGTCGGATGAATCCTTTATCAAGTAGCTCTTGTAACTGGTTAGACAGCTCCTGCATCTCTGATGGAGCAAGTCTATAAGGAGACTTAGCTACAGGAGTTGCTCCCGGAATCAAATCGATTCGGAACTGCACCAATCTCTCGGGTGGCAGTCCGGGTAAATCATCCGGAAAGACTTCTGCAAAATCTCTCACAATTGGTACATCTTGAATCTTGATTGTCTTCTTGTCTTTCTCGATCACGTGAGCTAGGAATGCAACGCATTGTTTTCGTAAGTACTTGCGAGCCTTCATGCACGATATTATCTTGACACTGCGTTTCGCTTGGTCTCCACGAATCTCCAAGACCTCATTGTTCTCCACAGGAATGCGTAGTAGCTTATCGGAACAGATGAACTCAACTCTATTAAGAGATAGCCAATCCATTCCGATGATGATGTCGAAACTACCCAGCTCCATCGGTATCAAGTCGATGGAAAATGTATGATCGCCAAGTGTCAATGGGCAATTCCTAAATATAGTGTCTACTGTAATCTGTTTGCCATTTGCTATCTCAATAGTATAAGGGGAGTCTAACAATTCCTTATCATAATTAAGATGGCATGCAAAGTCGGATGAGATGAAACTCTGATCCGCACCGTGTCAAATAATATGGATGCATAGAAGTCAGATAAGAGAAATGTACCCGTAATAACATTCGGGTCCTGTCGAGCGGCAGCTGCTCCTATCTGAAAGGCTCTTCCTCGCGGTGCTTGAGCCCCTTGTTGATTCCTCTTGGGACAATCCCGAGAGAAATGTCCTGGTTCGCCACAGTTGTAGCAAGACCTAAGATCTGCAGTAGCAGCAGCAGTAGCTGCATTGTTGTTTCTGTTCTGAGTCCTCGGACTCCTGCAGTAATTTGCTGTATGACCAAATCTCCCACAGTTGGTGCAATGTCTGCACGGAACATTTGGCAAGTGATGAAACTGGCATGAGTTGCACAGAGGTGCAGTGCCAGTGTATGGCTTCCTGATCTCCAATGGGGGTGGCTGGTTGCGCATCGGAGCTTGAGTAGTGGCAGCAAAGTTTCTGGCCACCTTTTGTCTCTTAGCCGGACGTTTGTCCGACTTCTTGGAAGTTCCAGCCTTGGCTGAGTCAATCTCTTTCTTGAATGCCCAGAGGCAACCATCATATCTGTCAGTGATGCTGACAGTGTAACAGCTAATTCCATGGTGGTAGGGTGAGCAGAAATCACATGACCTCGGATACTGGGCGGTAATCCACCAACATACCGTTCTATCCTCTTCTCAAGTGTTGGCACCACATCAGGTGCCAGAGTAGCTAACTCATGAAATCTGGTGGTGTAGGCCAGATGCCCAGCACCAATCATCTCCAGATTGAGTAGTTCAGTCTCAACCTTTTTCAGTTCATTTCTTGGACAAAACTCTGCCCTCAACATCGCCTTGAATTCGTTCCACGGCATGGCCTGGGCCTCATCCCGGCCTCTGATTGAAACCTGAGCGTTCCACCAGGTTAACGCTCGCTTGCTAAATGATCCTGCAGCATACTTTACTCTGTTCTGTTCAGGACAGCCACTGATGTCGAGGGTAGCCTCCATCTTCTCGATCCACTGGATCAGTCCGACTGCACCCTCACTGCCACTAAAACTGGGTGGCTTGCAACCTACAAAATTCGTGTAGGCATAGTCTTGACTCTGTCTGGTGTTACCGCTGCCTTCTCCTGATGAGTTGGCAACGTTGTTGCTGTTGTTGGTGTTGATTCGGTTCATCATGTCTGGGATTACCTCCCTCAGCTGACTGGTCAACAGAGTGGCCAGTGCAATGGTAGCGGGATCCAGCTGATACGCCGGTGGTGGCGGGGGAGGAGGTGGAGGTGGAGGAGAATCAGGTGGTGTCGGCGTAGATGAGTGAGGAGCAGAGCCTTGAGTCAAGGGTAGCAGAGGTGGTTGTCTTCTCGGCGGCATTCTGATCATAACCGAAAATAAATCGGTTAGTGCAGTGATCAGAAGCAGAAGACATATGCAAATAGAATCCTATGTCACATGATTTCTATATGAGGGTCCCTAGGTTATAGTCTAGGCCAAACCGTTTAAGTAATATGACCTATATTTCTCTATAACCATGGCTCTGATACCAATCTGTCACACCCCGGGCCGGCGGAAACGGATCGGGTTTTCCCGTCGGGCGGAAGGTTCCCGGGGCGCGATATCTTTGAGTGATAATCAAATGATCAGATTGCTACATAGCACATGATAATCAAAATGAGAAATGCTAACACATCAACGATATAGAATTACAAGATTAAATTACACTGTATCGTTCATAATTTAATCAAGTAAATCTACCAAAAGAATCAATATAACTATATCTTGTATATGTACAAGATATACAAAAGATGATTCAATGTTTAGGCACCAAAAGCATGCAACACAAAATAAGCTAGGTCTTCTAAAAGTCCTCTAGCTTAAACCTTGCATGTATGTCTCTACACCTGTTCGTCACCTGAGAAAACATGTATTTAAAACAAAGTCAACACTAGGTTGGTGAGTTCATAAGTAAGTTAATGTAAAACCTTGATTCATTCACATGCACATTCACAATGATAATATGTTACTCGTATGATTGTCTGATTCACTTGTTCATCCAATGGCTCCTCAATAGTTATAGTCACAAGTACTATATCATCCTAGTAGTGTTGCTTATATATAGGGCATATGTAAGGGAACTAAGCCCTAGCCAACATCCCACCACAACACCACTAGAACTCCACACTACTTGTAATACAACTATTGATTCCCACTCTCAATTCACATGTTTATCTCTTCCTTGATCACCTGTGTTCTCATGTATAGAATAATAATATGATAACGTTGCGATTATCAAACTGAAGTATTAATAACCAATATATGTGTTAAGGATGTTAGATTTATTAAATCCATTCCTTAAATTATTCTATAGTTGAGGGGTTAACTGTTGTTTCACTTCTAAATATTAAAAGTGTTAGTTAACTGTTCATCATGTGTCTCCAAATGTAGCGTATAGAATCCGAATGGAATCCATTTTAAATCCTCACGTAATCAGATTAAAATGCATTCCATTCTCTCCTATCCCGCCGTGTGATCCCAAAGTTTCCGTGTGGGATTGTATCATGTGATTAACAAAGTCGAATAAGAACTTGTCTTATTACGTTATGATAATCGGGTGTAAATGACAAGAATCCCATGAAGTTACGTTATCATGACCGTCATTCACTGTAAATGATAAGAATCGTCATTTACTGAATCCATGTGTTCCCAAAGTATCCGTGTGGGAATGTTCTCGTGTGTTTAACAAAGTCGAATAAGAACTTGTCTTATTACATTATGTTAATTATGTGTAAATGATAAGAATCCCATGAAGTTACGTTATCATGATCATCATTTACTGTAAATGATAAGAATCCCATGAAGTTACGTTATCATGATCATCATTTACTGTAATCCGTGTGATCCCAAAGTCTCAATGAGGGATTGTTCTCGTTATGCTTATGTGTAAACTGTCTAGGTATTTGCTCATGTGAAAATAACTAAGTGTTATAAGCTATTATCTTATAACTAAGTTATTCTAATGTGTTGATGATTAAGAAATTACATTATCATAATCATCTGAGTTTCCCTGTTATCTCATAATCATACAAGCATGCATACAATGATAAACGATAATAAACAATTTAATATTATCTAAATCAAAGTATAAATAACATGTTAAGCAAAACTTTTAAATAAATAAAAGTAAACATGTTTCTCAGCCCCGAGAGTTAAAATCAGTTAAGATTAAAAGTAAAAGGGGCATATGAACTCACCTTGTAGTTGTAGGGTTGACTTAGCTTAAAAGAAGAATGAAGACACGCGCTCTTTGTTTGTTCTTGATGTTGATTTCACGCTCCTGTATTGAATTCACATTGTATATAATTTATAAGTGTTGAGTGTAATTGTTTCTTGTGCATGTATGCGTGTTAGCCTTAACTTGGCTAATACTCGTGAGTCTCGGTAATGATTCGGCCCTTATTTATTGTTTGTTGATCCATTTTGACTTCACATTACTTGAATTCACTTATTGTAACGTTCTTTCATGTTGATTTAGATTTATGGTTCTTAAGTCCATAACTTTGTCATTCAACCTAAGGGCGATTTTAGGTTTATGTCTCAATATTTCACATGTTGATTTTGTTAACCCATAACAAATTATTACATAGCCCATTAATAATCTTTCATTCTTGACTTGATTTGTGTTTAGAAAACTAATGGGCCGAATGTTAACCGCGTGAGTCTCGTGTTTAACCCGTGAGCCACAATATTATGGGGATGGGCCGATTGTGGGCCTTGGGTCGTGTAGTTGCACATGGGCCGAAATAAGATGAGATTGGGCTGTTATTGGGCCCGGCTAACAGGAATTGGACTGAATTAATGGGTGTTGGGCCGATAGATATGTTATTGGGCCAGAATGTATGTGGCAACAAAACGTGAGTTTGTTTACACAGGGATGATCGACTGCTTCAGTAATTCGAAGGATGAGGTCCTCCTGGCAGCGAACCTACCATCCTGTGCATGAGGTTCGGTCAACAGGTTCCAAGGGTTCGTGGTTATTTAGGGTTCGGCAGTATCAACAAACGAAGGTTCTGTTAACAAGTTGACTGAAGGTTCGTAGGTTAACCATGGGGTTCGGCAGCCTCAAGGGTTCGTCCGCATGAACTGGTTCGTGAGGAATGAGTCAAGGCTCGGTGATGATGGCATCTAGGGTTCGGGACTGTAGAGGGTTCGGGGCCAGAAGGTTGTAGTACGGTTCGGTGAAGGTGGCTACTCATGGTTTCGTGAGTCCCAACAGGGTTCGGCCGATGTAAAGCCGCGAACCTTGTGTGTCCTCCTTCAACCACCAGCTCCAACCCTCGTTCTAGCTTCTCCCATGGTGATGTTTAACCCAGATCAGTCGATCGTGAGGTAAGGTGCTAGTGTGTTCGAGTTCTAGGCCGTTGGTTATATGTGTGTGGGTCAAAAACATAGTGAAAACCCTATTTTTCGTGAACTTCCCTTGCTCATACCTCGAATTTTACTGGACCAAAGCTCAGATCCGCTGTACTTTTAGGTAGAGGACATCAAGGGCTATGCGTGGGTTCGAAAATCACCCAAATCGGTTAAGAAACGAGCTAGATATGGTGGATTGAAGGTGGGTTGATGGTGATGAAGAGTGTAGCCGGAAATTTGTTTAGAGAGAGGATGTAGAAGATGAAAATGAGAAGAAAACCCTCATTTCAAGTATTTATATTACGTGTGTTGTTCGGGTCCGTTTCGGTTGCTCGGTTCGTTAATTCGTCGCGTATCCGGAAAATTACGCGTACTTCAAAATAAATAATTAAAAATGTTAATTTAATTAATTTGATGAGTTTCAAAATTGTAAAAATGTTTATTATTTTATTTAATTAAATTTAAAATCGTTTCGCGTCGTAATTCGTTTTCGTTTCGTCGAATCGCGTCACCATCGCGCGTATTCGTTCGAATCGTCATTCGAACGAACACGACGATGGTTTTGCTTTCCGACTTTTGTTTTCTACTTTCCAGTCATCATTTCAGAACGTTAAACTCACAGATATGTTTGTGTGAATCGTCACCCACGCAAACACACTGTCAGTTCGTTATTCTGAAACGACACTGCAGTTTATGTTTAAATTGTGTTTCCTCACTGTCGAACTCAACTAAACATCCTGTTTTCGCATTGTTTTCACTTTGAATTGTCGGCCATCTGATTTCTGTCATCTATTGACATCAGATCGCAACCGATTTGTTTCTCATGATTTGTTGTGTTAATTGTCATTAAGTTTTCACTTAATAATCACAACTTATGTTTCAGATGTATGTTGTACTTAATGTATTTAAGTTTATACGAAAATACATACAACTGTTCTTGTATTTAGAATCCTGTTAATACAAGTACTGTTTACAATCGTATATATACACATAGTTACTGTTTACAAGTACACATACCGTACGGACTTGCCGGGCGGTCAGGTACTAGTTGTCACAGTCTCCCCTTGTTAAAGAAATTTCGTCCCGAAATTTAAGCATAAAGATCGGTCTTTACTTCTCGAACAGGTGGGGATACTTGGCTTTCATGTTGTCCTCGCGTTCCCAAGTAAATTCTGGTCCACGCTTGGAGTTCCATCGAACCCTTACAATAGGGATACGGCTACGTTTCAGTTTCTTAACTTCACGTTCCATAATCTCTACAGGTTCTTCAATGAAATGTAGTTGCTCATCAACTTGTATCTCTTCCAATGGTATGATCAATGATTCGTCTATTAAGCACCTTTTGAGATTTGATACATGAAACACATCGTGTACTCCACTGAGCTCATCTGGGAGTCTGAGTCTGTATGCCACAGGACCTATGCGTTGAGTAATCTCAAACGGTCCGACATACCTAGGTGCTAATTTGCCTTTAGCCCCAAAACGAACTACGCCTTTCCATGGGGACACTTTCAACATGACTCGGTCACCCACATCGAATTCCAAAGGCTTGCGCCGTTTGTCTGCGTAACTCTTTTGGCGGCTACGTGTTGCTTGTAATCGTTGTTGTATCTGGGCAATCTTATCAGTAGTTTCCTGAATAAGTTCAGGCCCAGTGATTCTGTTGTCTCCCACTTCGGTCCAACAAATTGGGGACCGGCATTTTCTACCATAAAGTGCTTCAAAAGGAGCACATCCAATGCTGCTGTGGTAGCTATTGTTGTAGGAGAACTCAATGAGAGGTAAGTGTGTATCCCAATTCCCACCGAAGTCTAGGATGCATGTTCTCAACATATCCTCTAGGGTTTGAATGGTGCGCTCGCTTTGTCCATCCGTTTGTGGATGATAAGCAGTGCTCAAGTTAACACTTGTCCCTAGGGATTGTTGCAATGATTGCCAGAACCGCGAAGTAAATCGACTGTCCCGGTCTGAAATAATAGATAATGGCACACCGTGTCTCACTACTATTTCATCAATGTATAGTCTTGCTAACTTCTCCATTTTGTACGTTTCTCTGATCGGTAAGAAATGTGCGGACTTGGTCAATCGATCAATGATGACCCAAATAGAATCATATCCACTGGAAGTGCGGGGTAGCTTGGTAATGAAATCCATAGCTATTTGTTCCCACTTCCATTGTGGTATCTCTGGTTGTTCCAGCAAACCCGAAGGTTTCTGATGTTCTGCTTTGACTTTGGCACATGTGAGACATTTGCCAACATAAGTGGCAATGTCTTTCTTCATGCCCGGCCACCAATAAAACGACTTAAGATCTTGGTACATCTTATCGGCACCAGGATGAACTGAATAACGTGTCTTGTGTGCCTCGTCAAGAATGAGTGTTCGAAGTTCATCTACTGTTGGGATCCAAACACGATCCAGATAATAGATAACTCCGTCTTGTTTTGTCTTGAAGTGTTTCTCGGCTCCACAATCGAGCTCGCGTTTCAGGTTGTTTCTTGCCACTGCTTCCTGTTGTGCTTGTAAAATGTGATCTCTCAAACTGGTTTGCACAGTCATTCCCATAGCACGAACGCGTAAAGGTTTGACTCTTTCCTTCCGGCTCAAAGCATCTGCAACAACATTTGCTTTGCCCGGATGGTATTTGATCACACAATCGTAATCGTTCAGGAGCTCAACCCAACGTCTCTGTCTCATGTTAAGCTCCTTCTGATCAAATATGTGCTGTAAACTCTTGTGATCTGTGAAGATAGTGCATTTGGTACCATAAAGGTAGTGTCTCCAGATCTTTAATGCAAAGACAACAGCTCCCAGTTCTAAATCATGTGTCGTGTAATTCTTCTCATGTATCTTCAATTGTCGTGAGGCATAAGCAACGACTTTGTCTCGTTGCATCAAGACACATCCGAGTCCCTGATGGGAAGCATCACAATAAACTACAAAGTCATCATTGCCTTCTGGGAGTGTTAAGATTGGAGCATTGCACAATCTTTGTTTCAATGTCTGGAATGCCTCCTCTTGCTTATGTGTCCACACAAAAGGTTCAGACTTCTGTGTGAGCTTGGTGAGAGGCAAGGCTATCTTAGAGAAATTCGAAATGAATCTCCTGTAATAACCTGCCAATCCCAAGAATGATCGGATCTCCGTTGGTGTCGTAGGCACATCCCAGTTCTTGATTGCTTCTATCTTGGCAGGATCCACGTGAATACCATCACTGTTAATCACGTGACCCAAGAACTGAACTTCTCTTAACCAAAATTCACACTTAGAGAATTTGGCATAGAGTTGTTCTTCTTTCAGAAGCTCCAAAACTGTTTTGAGGTGTTGCTCATGTTCCTTCTTGTTCTTTGAATAAATCAGTATATCGTCAATGAAGACGATCACAAACTGATCTAAATACGGCTTGCACACCCGGTTCATCAAATCCATGAACACAGCCGGTGCGTTCGTCAAACCGAATGGCATCACCATGAATTCGTAATGACCATATCGAGTACGAAAGGTTGTCTTTGGTATATCTTCTTCTTGAATACGGAGCTGATGATAGCCTGATCTCAGGTCTATCTTTGAAAAGTATTGCGCTCCCTGTAACTGATCAAACAAATCATCAATCCTCGGTAACGGGTACCGATTCTTGATGGTGAGTTTGTTAAGTTCTCGATAATCTATGCACATCCTGAAAGTTCCATCCTTCTTTTTAACAAAAAGAACCGGAGCTCCCCACGGGGAAAAGCTCGGTCGGATGAATCCTTTATCAAGTAGCTCTTGTAACTGGTTAGACAGCTCCTGCATCTCTGATGGAGCAAGTCTATAAGGAGACTTAGCTACAGGAGTTGCTCCCGGAATCAAATCGATTCGGAACTGCACCAATCTCTCGGGTGGCAGTCCGGGTAAATCATCCGGAAAGACTTCTGCAAAATCTCTCACAATTGGTACATCTTGAATCTTGATTGTCTTCTTGTCTTTCTCGATCACGTGAGCTAGGAATGCAACGCATTGTTTTCGTAAGTACTTGCGAGCCTTCATGCACGATATTATCTTGACACTGCGTTTCGCTTGGTCTCCACGAATCTCCAAGACCTCATTGTTCTCCACAGGAATGCGTAGTAGCTTATCGGAACAGATGAACTCAACTCTATTAAGAGATAGCCAATCCATTCCGATGATGATGTCGAAACTACCCAGCTCCATCGGTATCAAGTCGATGGAAAATGTATGATCGCCAAGTGTCAATGGGCAATTCCTAAATATAGTGTCTACTGTAATCTGTTTGCCATTTGCTATCTCAATAGTATAAGGGGAGTCTAACAATTCCTTATCATAATTAAGATGGCATGCAAAGTCGGATGAGATGAAACTCTGATCCGCACCAGTGTCAAATAATATGGATGCATAGAAGTCAGATAAGAGAAATGTACCCGTAATAACATTCGGGTCCTGTCGAGCGGCAGCTGCTCCTATCTGAAAGGCTCTTCCTCGCGGTGCTTGAGCCCCTTGTTGATTCCTCTTGGGACAATCCCGAGAGAAATGTCCTGGTTCGCCACAGTTGTAGCAAGACCTAAGATCTGCAGTAGCAGCAGCAGTAGCTGCATTGTTGTTTCTGTTCTGAGTCCTCGGACTCCTGCAGTAATTTGCTGTATGACCAAATCTCCCACAGTTGGTGCAATGTCTGCACGGAACATTTGGCAAGTGATGAAACTGGCATGAGTTGCACAGAGGTGCAGTGCCAGTGTATGGCTTCCTGATCTCCAATGGGGGTGGCTGGTTGCGCATCGGAGCTTGAGTAGTGGCAGCAAAGTTTCTGGCCACCTTTTGTCTCTTAGCCGGACGTTTGTCCGACTTCTTGGAAGTTCCAGCCTTGGCTGAGTCAATCTCTTTCTTGAATGCCCCAGAGGCAACCATCATATCTGTCAGTGATGCTGACAGTGTAACAGCTAATTCCATGGTGGTAGGGTGAGCAGAAATCACATGACCTCGGATACTGGGCGGTAATCCACCAACATACCGTTCTATCCTCTTCTCAAGTGTTGGCACCACATCAGGTGCCAGAGTAGCTAACTCATGAAATCTGGTGGTGTAGGCCAGATGCCCAGCACCAATCATCTCCAGATTGAGTAGTTCAGTCTCAACCTTTTTCAGTTCATTTCTTGGACAAAACTCTGCCCTCAACATCGCCTTGAATTCGTTCCACGGCATGGCCTGGGCCTCATCCCGGCCTCTGATTGAAACCTGAGCGTTCCACCAGGTTAACGCTCGCTTGCTAAATGATCCTGCAGCATACTTTACTCTGTTCTGTTCAGGACAGCCACTGATGTCGAGGGTAGCCTCCATCTTCTCGATCCACTGGATCAGTCCGACTGCACCCTCACTGCCACTAAAACTGGGTGGCTTGCAACCTACAAAATTCTTGTAGGCATAGTCCTGACTCTGTCTGGTGTTACCGCTGCCTTCTCCTGATGAGTTGGCAACGTTGTTGCTGTTGTTGGTGTTGATTCGGTTCATCATGTCTGGGATTACCTCCCTCAGCTGACTGGTCAACAGAGTGGCCAGTGCAATGGTAGCGGGATCCAGCTGATACGCCGGTGGTGGCGGGGGAGGAGGTGGAGGTGGAGGAGAATCAGGTGGTGTCGGCGTAGATGAGTGAGGAGCAGAGCCTTGAGTCAAGGGTAGCAGAGGTGGTTGTCTTCTCGGCGGCATTCTGATCATAACCGAAAATAAATCGGTTAGTGCAGTGATCAGAAGCAGAAGACATATGCAAATAGAATCCTATGTCACATGATTTCTATATGAGGGTCCCTAGGTTATAGTCTAGGCCAAACCGTTTAAGTAATATGACCTATATTTCTCTATAACCATGGCTCTGATACCAATCTGTCACACCCCGGGCCGGCGGAAACGGATCGGGTTTTCCCGTCGGGCGGAAGGTTCCCGGGGCGCGATATCTTTGAGTGATAATCAAATGATCAGATTGCTACATAGCACATGATAATCAAAATGAGAAATGCTAACACATCAACGATATAGAATTACAAGATTAAATTACACTGTATCGTTCATAATTTAATCAAGTAAATCTACCAAAAGAATCAATATAACTATATCTTGTATATGTACAAGATATACAAAAGATGATTCAATGTTTAGGCACCAAAAGCATGCAACACAAAATAAGCTAGGTCTTCTAAAAGTCCTCTAGCTTAAACCTTGCATGTATGTCTCTACACCTGTTCGTCACCTGAGAAAACATGTATTTAAAACAAAGTCAACACTAGGTTGGTGAGTTCATAAGTAAGTTAATGTAAAACCTTGATTCATTCACATGCACATTCACAATGATAATATGTTACTCGTATGATTGTCTGATTCACTTGTTCATCCAATGGCTCCTCAATAGTTATAGTCACAAGTACTATATCATCCTAGTAGTGTTGCTTATATATAGGGCATATGTAAGGGAACTAAGCCCTAGCCAACATCCCACCACAACACCACTAGAACTCCACACTACTTGTAATACAACTATTGATTCCCACTCTCAATTCACATGTTTATCTCTTCCTTGATCACCTGTGTTCTCATGTATAGAATAATAATATGATAACGTTGCGATTATCAAACTGAAGTATTAATAACCAATATATGTGTTAAGGATGTTAGATTTATTAAATCCATTCCTTAAATTATTCTATAGTTGAGGGGTTAACTGTTGTTTCACTTCTAAATATTAAAAGTGTTAGTTAACTGTTCATCATGTGTCTCCAAATGTAGCGTATAGAATCCGAATGGAATCCATTTTAAATCCTCACGTAATCAGATTAAAATGCATTCCATTCTCTCCTATCCCGCCGTGTGATCCCAAAGTTTCCGTGTGGGATTGTATCATGTGATTAACAAAGTCGAATAAGAACTTGTCTTATTACGTTATGATAATCGGGTGTAAATGACAAGAATCCCATGAAGTTACGTTATCATGACCGTCATTCACTGTAAATGATAAGAATCGTCATTTACTGAATCCATGTGTTCCCAAAGTATCCGTGTGGGAATGTTCTCGTGTGTTTAACAAAGTCGAATAAGAACTTGTCTTATTACATTATGTTAATTATGTGTAAATGATAAGAATCCCATGAAGTTACGTTATCATGATCATCATTTACTGTAAATGATAAGAATCCCATGAAGTTACGTTATCATGATCATCATTTACTGTAATCCGTGTGATCCCAAAGTCTCAATGAGGGATTGTTCTCGTTATGCTTATGTGTAAACTGTCTAGGTATTTGCTCATGTGAAAATAACTAAGTGTTATAAGCTATTATCTTATAACTAAGTTATTCTAATGTGTTGATGATTAAGAAATTACATTATCATAATCATCTGAGTTTCCCTGTTATCTCATAATCATACAAGCATGCATACAATGATAAACGATAATAAACAATTTAATATTATCTAAATCAAAGTATAAATAACATGTTAAGAAAAACTTTTAAATAAATAAAAGTAAACATGTTTCTCAGCCCCGAGAGTTAAAATCAGTTAAGATTAAAGTAAAAGGGGCATATGAACTCACCTTGTAGTTGTAGGGTTGACTTAGCTTAAAAGAAGAATGAAGACACGCGCTCTTTGTTTGTTCTTGATGTTGATTTCACGCTCCTGTATTGAATTCACATTGTATATAATTTATAAGTGTTGAGTGTAATTGTTTCTTGTGCATGTATGCGTGTTAGCCTTAACTTGGCTAATACTCGTGAGTCTCGGTAATGATTCGGCCCTTATTTATTGTTTGTTGATCCATTTTGACTTCACATTACTTGAATTCACTTATTGTAACGTTCTTTCATGTTGATTTAGATTTATGGTTCTTAAGTCCATAACTTTGTCATTCAACCTAAGGGCGATTTTAGGTTTATGTCTCAATATTTCACATGTTGATTTTTGTTAACCCATAACAAATTATTACATAGCCCATTAATAATCTTTCATTCTTGACTTGATTTGTGTTTAGAAAACTAATGGGCCGAATGTTAACCGCGTGAGTCTCGTGTTTAACCCGTGAGCCACAATATTATGGGGATGGGCCGATTGTGGGCCTTGGGTCGTGTAGTTGCACATGGGCCGAAATAAGATGAGATTGGGCTGTTATTGGGCCCGGCTAACAGGAATTGGACTGAATTAATGGGTGTTGGGCCGATAGATATGTTATTGGGCCAGAATGTATGTGGCAACAAAACGTGAGTTTGTTTACACAGGGATGATCGACTGCTTCAGTAATTCGAAGGATGAGGTCCTCCTGGCAGCGAACCTACCATCCTGTGCATGAGGTTCGGTCAACAGGTTCCAAGGGTTCGTGGTTATTTAGGGTTCGGCAGTATCAACAAACGAAGGTTCTGTTAACAAGTTGACTGAAGGTTCGTAGGTTAACCATGGGGTTCGGCAGCCTCAAGGGTTCGTCCGCATGAACTGGTTCGTGAGGAATGAGTCAAGGCTCGGTGATGATGGCATCTAGGGTTCGGGACCTGTAGAGGGTTCGGGGCCAGAAGGTTGTAGTACGGTTCGGTGAAGGTGGCTACTCATGGTTTCGTGAGTCCCAACAGGGTTCGGCCGATGTAAAGCCGCGAACCTTGTGTGTCCTCCTTCAACCACCAGCTCCAACCCTCGTTCTAGCTTCTCCCATGGTGATGTTTAACCCAGATCAGTCGATCGTGAGGTAAGGTGCTAGTGTGTTCGAGTTCTAGGCCGTTGGTTATATGTGTGTGGGTCAAAAACATAGTGAAAACCCTATTTTTCGTGAACTTCCCTTGCTCATACCTCGAATTTTACTGGACCAAAGCTCAGATCCGCTGTACTTTTAGGTAGAGGACATCAAGGGCTACGCGTGGGTTCGAAAATCACCCAAATCGGTTAAGAAACGAGCTAGATATGGTGGATTGAAGGTGGGTTGATGGTGATGAAGAGTGTAGCCGGAAATTTGTTTAGAGAGAGGATGTAGAAGATGAAAATGAGAAGAAAACCCTCATTTCAAGTATTTATATTACGTGTGTTGTTCGGGTCCGTTTCGGTTGCTCGGTTCGTTAATTCGTCGCGTATCCGGAAAATTACGCGTACTTCAAAATAAATAATTAAAAATGTTAATTTAATTAATTTGATGAGTTTCAAAATTGTAAAAATGTTTATTATTTTATTTAATTAAATTTAAAATCGTTTCGCGTCGTAATTCGTTTTCGTTTCGTCGAATCGCGTCACCATCGCGCGTATTCGTTCGAATCGTCATTCGAACGAACACGACGATGGTTTTGCTTTCCGACTTTTGTTTTCTACTTTCCAGTCATCATTTCAGAACGTTAAACTCACAGATATGTTTGTGTGAATCGTCACCCATGCAAACACACTGTCAGTTCGTTATTCTGAAACGACACTGCAGTTTATGTTTAAATTGTGTTTCCTCACTGTCGGACTCAACTAAACATCCTGTTTTCGCATTGTTTTCACTTTGAATTGTCGGCCATCTGATTCCTGTCATCTATGGACATCAGATCGCAACCGATTTGTTTCTCATGATTTGTTGTGTTAATTGTCATTAAGTTTTCACTTAATAATCACAACTTATGTTTCAGATGTATGTTGTACTTAATGTATTTAAGTTTATACGAAAATACATACAACTGTTCTTGTATTTAGAATCCTGTTAATACAAGTACTGTTTACAATCGTATATATACACATAGTTACTGTTTACAAGTACACATACCGTACGGACTTGCCGGGCGGTCAGGTACTAGTTGTCACATGAATACAGTCAAACGTTTCCGACTTCTCCTTCAGAAAGAAAACCCAAGAGTATCTGGAATATTCATCAGTGATGACAAGACAGTACTGATCACCAGCAATACTCTTGCGGTTAACAGGACCAAAAAGATCCATATGGAGCAGCTCAAGTGGAACAGTGATTGAGTGATACTTCTTCGGTTTGTGAGACTGCTTGACTTGCTTGCCTTTCTTGCAAGATACACAGACATCAGACAGTTTGAAATTCTTCAGACAGACTCCCTCAACCAGATTGTTGTGTACCAAGTGGTTCATCTTGCGTAGACTCAAATGACCCATCCTCTTATGCCAAAGTATTGAATCTTTTTCAGTTGCCTTTGACATAAAACATGAAGCTGTGGAGGATGTAGTTGAAGCTGTGGCCATATTGAGTACGTACAGGTCTTGCTTCCTGGGGGCAGACATCAAAATCCAATATTCAGGAATAACAACGTCTTGCTTTAGAATGTAGCATTTGGAGTCATCGAAAAGAACTTTGTAGCTTTTATCACAAATCTGTGATACAGAAAGCAGATTATTCTCCAATTGCTTGACATATCTGACTTTGCCAAATGAGACTTGCCCATTTGATAAAATTCTCTCTCCCGTGATGAAACCACCTTTATCACCAGCAAAAGCTACATAACCACCTCGAAATGAGTTAACCTCGGTGAGTAGCGAAATATCACCAGTCATATGCCTAGAAGCCCCACTATCAACAATCCAATTGCTGTTGGGGCAACCTGCACATATATGAAACAGTTAGTTCAATTTGGGAACCCAAGCCTTGATAGTCTTGGGTTGACCCAATGAGTCTCGGATCATAACATCAATCCATTTGCCATCTGGAACAGCCTTGTCTGAAGTGGGTGGAACTGTGGTCTCAGACTTTACTTTCCAGATTGCATTTTTACTGAAAGACTTTTTCAGATAAATGGATGATGATTTAGATGGATCAACATTAACAGTTTTGAGAACATTCGAGTTAATCAGTTTCCCTTTACCCTTGTCCACAGATTTAGTCTGATTTGGTTGTTTGGGTTTTGGCAGGATTGACTCAGGATGAAATTTGACAAGTTTGACAAAAACTTTACTTGGTTGTCTGGGTGGTGCAACCTTTGGTCTAAGCAACTATGGGCGGAATCTAACAATGTGCCCAGGTGCACCACACTCAAAACAAACTCTCTCACCCTTTTTGTGAAAATGTTTTAATTCAGAAAAAGAAGGCCTTTTAGGTTTAAAAACATTTGTTTTAGGCATTTTCTGATTAAAACCCAAACCCTTTTTACCATTTGGAACAAGATTGTCAAACTTGTTCAACACACAAGCTTCATTTTCTGTTGAGGCTTTCACAAACTTTAAGGCTTGATAAATCTTTGAATAAGAGATTGGGTCGCCTTTCATGACAGCAGAGGGTTGATTCTGAGCAGTAATACAATCAGATGAATCGTCAGATTCATCATCAGAATCTGAAACCCAGTCTTCAACAGTCCCATCCACAAGAGATTCCTCTGTCAGGGAGGAACCCTTATCAGTAATCATCCCAATTGGATCAATTACTAATGGAGTTTTGACTTGAAAATCTTTAACATCTTTGTCATTAGGTGAGTTGAGAAAGCTGTTTAAGATTGGTGGAGGACAATGCTGATAATTCTCCTTTCCCTTATCCTTTTGATCAGTACCCTTACTGATCATGTGCTCAATGATATATGATGCACTTTCATAGCTCTTGAGCTTTTGACCCAAGGTCTCATAGTCACATTTGACTATGGCTAACTTCTTCTTTATCTCATTAATGGTATTGAGATAAGAAGTAATAGCATCTTGCTTGTTTAGAACAGCAATCTCAGCCTCATGAAGTTGTCTGTTTAAAAGTTCAATTTTAGATTGAAAATCTTTTTCATTTGCTTTTAAAACTTTGTTAGCATCAATACATTGGTTGAGATCACTGATCAAAGCAGCATTGTGATTCTGATAGGAAAGAACCTTGCTTTTAAGGTCAACCCAATTAAAACAGTTAGAATCAGAAGATGAACAACCATCAGATACCTGCTCAGATTGTGAAGTTGCAGCAGGTGTAGCAGATGAATTTACCATCAAAGCAAACTGAGTAGGAAGATCTTCAATATCAGCCTCAGAATCAGATTGAGTGTCAGAATCAATCAAGCTCTCAGACTCTGATCCAGATGCTTCTTCTATATTGATCTGTGCTCTTTCAACAGTACTCTCCTCAAGTTGATCATCCATCTTCTGGATCTCAGCAACACAAGCTTGATCTTGCCCCCCCTGTTCAGAATTAAATCTGAAATCCCAGTTTTCACCTTCATCCTGCTATACCATCAAAGCTTTGCCTGTATTTGAAGAACTGGTCTGAGCAGGAGAATTAATAGGAACAAGTCTTCTCTCTGGATTTGCTGCAGAAGACTTTTGATGCTGAAAAGGATTCTTGTTTCCAGCTTTCTTAGGATGCTTGCACTGTCTAGCAAAATGACCCTTTTCTCCCCAATTGTAGCAAGTGACAGAAGCCATATCAAACCCAAACTTTGAATCTTTGTTCAAGTTGATGTCTTTTCCAGTTCTCTTCACAAACTCCTTTGCTCTTCTGACAGCACTAGCCAAAGCCCACATTATATCAATTCTTTCCATGTCATCTGGATCTATCTGAGAGTAATCATCATTAGTCAGATAAGGATTGCCAATCTGTCCTACTACTAAACCATCATAAGAGCTGACTAGAGTAGATAACAGTCCCATGTGCTCCTTGGCAATCTCTACAGTCACTTTATCAAAGTTTTCTGTCTTTAAACTGGTTACAGGCTGATGATGTTCTTTCTGAGGATTGGATGAAGAGGATGATTGACTAAAATGAATCTGAGTAGATGATGGAGCTTCAGTAGTCTGAGAAACAAATGTTGTCTTCAATGTAGCATGAGAAGATGATTTCTCAACTGTAGGAGTAGAATTATACAACGATGGGTCCTGGACTTGAGCAACTCTCTCGGCCTTCCACTTGTTCTCTATTTCTTGCTCTTTCAGCTTTTGAATGAAATCATTTATGTCCATATGAGCCAACATCTGATTCTGCTTTAGTACCATCAAAAATGACTCCCATTTTGGAGGTAGAGCATCTGCCAAACACTGGATCTTTTCCTGAGTAGTTGTCTTGACTTCATGATTGAATAACTCACTCAAAAGATGATAAAATCTTGCTATCAACTCATCCAGTGACTCATTTCCCACATACATGAAGCTATTGAATTCCTTTCTCAATGCCTTTGACTTGATGCTCTTCAAAGCATCATTACCCTCATATCTTTGTTGCAGTGCATCCCACAATAGCTTTGCAGAGGTAAACTGTATAAACTGATGGAAAATATCAGTGGCAATAGACTGGGATAGAATAGCATAGGCTTTCTTCTAATAATCATACAGCTTCCTCTGAGGCTCAGTCATCCGTGTGACTAGCATAGGAGTTCCATCTTCATTCAGAGGCCTCAGATAACCTACCTCAATCATCATCCATAAGTTTGTATCCACCCCATTGATGTGGATCTCAAATCGATACTTCCAATGTGGATAATCGTCTAAGGATAACAACTTTGGAGCTTTATTAGAGTTCCCAGTCTCAGTCTCAGTCAGTAGCAAAGTCTGAATACGATGATTCTGGTTCGCCATCAGTGCTAAATCTTCCATTTAATCAGAAATGACAAGGTTCAACACTTAGAAAAATTTGCAGAATGATAGCCGAATGAAGATCCTTAGGGCGAATGTCGGGGGCCGAATGTGATAGAACTGGCGAATGAGAGGCTGAGTATGACTGTCTGGCGAATGAGAAGAGAGAATGAAGCTATTCGGCGAATGAAAGGGTCGAATGAAGCTATTCGGCGAATGAGAGATCGAATGAGGGCTATTCGGCGAATGAGAGATCGAATGAGGGCTATTCGGCGAATAAGACAGCCGAATGTGGCTATTCGGCGAATGAGGCTTATTCGGCTGAAACTATTCGGCCGCCATTGACATTCGGCCAATCTGAGGGTTTTTGCAACAAAAATCGTGATAACTTGAGATTTTGACCAGATCTAAGTACCAAATTTGGTACAAAGTATCATGAGATGATAATGAACAAATTGGGATAAACTTTTTGACAAAAACACCACAATAATTCACGGATTTGCAATGAAACAGTAACTTTTAGGACAAAAAGCTTAGGGTTTTTGCAGATCTCGAACGAACAATCAAAGATATGATGATTTGGATTGGAAATCGAGCAGAATCAAGAGCCAATGCTCTGATACCACTTTGTAGGACCAAGGATGATCTCGGAAACAGCACGAAATCAATAGAAATCTGCTCTACAGCCTCTGGAATAGTGTGGAATCCTATTCCAGGGTTTTCCAATCGAAACCAACAGCAACCGTGGTGATTCGAAGATAAGAGATGAACGTTTGAGTGAGAATCGAACACCACGAGCTATGAATCGAACTTGGACAGCAAGAAACACTCAAATCTTCAGGGGTTTGACACTGGAGCACACAGGGAAGAATGAGGGTTCTCAGAAGTTAGGGTTGAAATGATTTTGAAATTGTATATATAGGCAGTAGACATTTGGCCGAATGAGAGGCCGAAACAACTCATTCGGCGAATGACTATGTCGAATAGGTAATTCAGTCGAATGAGTCATTCGGCGAATGGCTCATTCGCTGACTATAGACATACTCTATTCTCATTCGGCGAATGACTTCATTCGATAGAGTCATCCGCCCGAATGAGTAATACTCATACTCACTTGATAATAAACCAAATCAACCAATCAAATAATCAAATAACTAAAACATAAACATTAAGAACAATATAGAAAGACATCTTCCATTAATATAACTTGAACTTTACATGATGAATAATACAAAATTGAACTAGGGACATTAAGTGCATCTACAATTTGATTTATGATTTATGGAATATCACCTCAGAATATTATTCCTAATAATTATATTCGTGTGAATCGTCACCCACGCGAATACATTATTAAGTTAATAATCCTGAAATAATATTCGTGTTTAAGTTATGTTCGTAACCTCACCATCGCGTAATTAATTTCAATTATGCTCCCATTATTTCATTAACATTAATATTATCAATCCCAATCCCATTCCATATCAACATCCATGATCCGTGTAATCATCTGCGATAAACTCTCTGGTTCTGTTTAGTTGAGTTACAACTAAACTTCCCATGGTTTACGCGTATAATAATATGTTCTAAGTATGTATACCAATAATAGTGATAATCATCAATTAATGCATCCAATAATTCATTATCATCAATAATAATAAATCTCGGGTCGTAACAGTACAATCGTACGGATGTACGGACGACCGAAATACAGTGATGTTACAGTCTCCCCTAGTTAAAGGAATTTCGTCCCGAAATTCAACTTGGAGTGACCGTAGTAAATAAATGTGGGTACTTAAGCTTCATCTGATCTTCCCGTTCCCAGGTGAATTCTGGACCCCGCTTCGATTCCCAACGTACTTTGACAATTGGAATTCTACTGCGTTTGAGTTGTTTAACCTCACGATCCGTTATCTCCACTGGTTTTTCAACAAAATGCATGGTATCATCGATGCGAATGTCATCGAGTGGTACCTGAAGATCCTGATCAGCTAAGCACTTTCTTAAGTTGGACACGTGAAACGTTGGGCGTACGTTACTAAGTTTAGGAGGAAGTTCCAATTTATAGGCAACCTTCCCAATCCGTTCGAGGATCTTAAAAGGGCCAACATATCGTGGAGCAAGCTTCCCCTTCTTTCCGAATCGAACAACGCCCTTCCAAGGCGATACTTTGAGCAATACCATATCTCCCACTTCAAACTCTAAAGGTTCCCGTCGCTTATCCACGTAACTCTTCTGTCGACTGCGTGCAGCCAACAGATTGTCACGGATCTGGCGGATTTTGTCAGTAGTTTCTTGAATAATCTCGGGACCAGTGATCTGCCATTTGCCGTCCTCGGTCCAACAAATAAGTGACCGACATTTCCTGCCATAAAGAGCTTTAAAATGCGCCATACCAATGCTCGCGTGATAACTGTTGTTATACGAGAACTCGACCAATGGTAAATGGCTATCCCAATTGCCACCAAAATCGATGACACAAGCTCTCAACAAATCTTCAAGTGTCTGAATCGTTCGCTCCCTCTGTCCATCCGTTTGAGGATGATAGGAGGTGCTAAGATCCAATCTTGTTCCAAAAGCTTCATGAAGTGATTCCCAAAATCGTGCCGTGAGGCGAGCATCACGATCCGATATTATGCTTAAGGGAATACCATGTCGGCTAATGATCTCATCAATGTAGATACGGGCTAACTTCCGCACAGGGTACGTTTCGCGTATCGGTAGGAAATGAGCCGACTTGGTTAATCTATCAACTATCACCCAAATACTATCCTTACCGTTAGTGGTTCTTGGGAGTTTAGTAATGAAATCCATGGAGATATTCTCCCACTTCCACATGGGTATTTCTGGTCGCGTATCGGTAGGAAATGAGCCGACTTGGTTAATCTAACAATCCCGAAGGTCGCTGGTGTTCTGCCTTGACTTTAGCACAGTTAAGGCACTTAGACACATATTCAGCAATATCCTTCTTCATTCCAGGCCACCAGTACAAGGCCCGAAGGTCTTGATACATCTTATCAGAACCCGGATGGATTGAGTAACGAGATTTATGAGCTTCATCTATAATCACCATCCTAATATCACCCCTGTTCGGTATCCACAACCGATTCAAATAGTACATCAACCCATCATCCTTAGTTTCCAATAAAATCTCAGCCCCGCAAGACATCTCATTTTTCAAGTTATCCTGAGCCAATGATTGTTGTTGGGCTGTGAGAACATCACTCGGACACTATGAATCTGAACTTGACTTTTGCGACTAAGCGCATCTGCTACTACATTCGCCTTACCAGGATGGTAGCGAATTTCACAGTCATAATCGTTTAACAGTTCAACCCATCTCCGTTGTCTCATATTAAGTTCTTTATGATTGAGAATATGTTGTAAACTCTTATGGTCAGTGAACACTACACACTTAGTGCCATAAAGATAATGTCTCCATATCTTCAAGGCAAACACGACTGCACCAAGTTCCAAGTCGTGTGTGGTGTAGTTCTTCTCGTGAATTTTCAGCTGTCTTGATGCATAGGCCACAACTTTTCCCCGTTGCATGAGAACACAACCGAGACCTAGGTTGGATGCATCACAATAGACCACAAAATCTTCATTTCCATCAGGCAGCGTCAAAACAGGAGCATCACAAAGTTTCTGCTTCAAAGTCTGAAACGCCTCTTCTTGCTTTGGTCCCCACTCATAAGGTTTATTCTTTTGAGTCAAAGAAGAGAGAGGAACATCAATCCTGGAGAAATTCGAGATGAACCGCCGATAGTAACCGGCAAGTCCAAGAAACGATCGAATCTCTGTCGGTGTCTTCGGTGTACTCCAATTCTTTACCGCATCAATCTTTGCAGGATCCACATGAACACCATTTTCATTGACTATGTGTCCCAAGAATTGAACTTCCTTAAGCCAAAATTCACATTTAGAGAATTTGGCATACATCCGCTCTTCTCTTAGGATCTCCAAAACCAATTTAAGGTGTTTCTCGTGTTCTTCCTTGGTCTTTGAGTATATCAAGATATCATCAATGAATACAATCACAAACTTATCCAAGTATGGCCTGCAAACACGGTTCATGAGGTCCATGAAAACCGCAGGTGCATTGGTAAGGCCGAAAGGCATTACCAGAAATTCATAATGGCCATATCTTGTTCTGAAAGTCGTCTTGGGAATAACATCATCATGTACACGAAGCTGATGATACCCAGACCTAAGATCGATCTTTGAAAACATTGCCAAGCCTTGAAGCTGATCGAAAAGATCATCGATGCGCGGCAGTGGATATCGATTCTTAATTGTGAGCTTGTTTAATTCACGGTAGTCGATGCACATTCGGAATGACCCGTCCTTCTTCTTGACAAACAGGACCGGTGCACCCCATGGCGAATGGCTCGGGCGAATAAATCCTTTATCAGTCAGTTCTTGCAGCTGGCTCGCCAATTCTTGCAACTCTGAAGGCGCAAGTCTGTAAGGAGCTTTGGCGACTGGATTCGCACCAGGTACTAAGTCAAATCGAAATTCTACTTGACATTCTGATGGAAGACCCGGTAAGTCATCTGGAAATACTTCTGGGAAATCTCTGATTACGAGAACGTCTTCAATGCTCTTTCCCTTCTCCTTTTTCTCCACAATGTGTGCTAAAAATGCTATACATTTCTTCCTGTAACATCACTGTACTTTCGGTTGTCCGTACGTCCGTACATCCGTACGAATGTACTGTTACAACCGGAGATTTATAATTATTAATGATTATGAAGTTATTGATTTACATTATTGATATTATCACTATACTGGTATGCATGTTATAGCACATTTATTATACGCGTAAACCACGGGAAGTTTAGTTGTGATTCAATTAAACAGACCCGTAGGGTTTATCGCAATTACTTATTACTGATGAGGAAGGATTTTTGGTTGAGAATGGAATTGGGGATAGAACTGGGAGTTTTTAGAGTCTGGTTACTAAACATAGTCAAGGACCCATGGACATGGTTTATCGAAATAGCGGTGGGACGGTGGCTAGGGCAGTGGCGACTGACCCTTACATATGCCCTATATATATGCATATTTCGATCTATCATGTATGTGTCAGTGACTAGGATTTAGTGGGTTTTGGTTTGGGAAATGATAATATTAAAGTTATTAAATAATGGGAATTAATTACGCGATGGTGAGGTTACGGACATTATCTAAACGCGAATATTAATTCAGAAATATTAACTTAATAAATGTATTCGCGTGGGTGACGATTCACACGAATATAATTATTAAGAATAATATTCTGAAACGATATTCCATAAATAGCAAATCGAATCGAAATACGATACGAGCGTTGGATTCGCAAAGGTGACGATCTTTACGAATACGTACGCGAGTAACGCGTTTCGACGAGATAATTTAATAATATCAAACGATATTAAATTATTAAATGGAAACTTAAAACGTTTATTAGGAATCACAACTTAAATCGTTTTGAATAAATTTAATTATTAAAGAATTAATTTAACAATTTTTTTTAAAATAAAACTAAAACCGTTTTACGAAACCACTTTATTTGAAATCATGTTATTTAACGAAATCCAATTATTTAAACATATTATGTTTAAATATGTTTTACGATAAAACCGAGTGTTTTCGTAATCTTAATCGCGATAAAAACGAGACCGGACACGGGGAAAGACACGCGATATATGGAAGAGGTTTTCCATCTTCTTCCTCACATTTCACAAGCTCACTCTCTCTCTCTACATCTCCATTTTCGTCACCTTCACTACCCCCCAACTTCTCTCTAGCCTAACTTCTTCGTTCGTTGACGGAATCACGAGATTCTTGGCCCTAGACGACCACAAGACCAAGGAGAACGTGAAAGTACAAGAGGATCACGAGTTCATTCAACATTTCGAGGTAAATCTGGATCTTCTTTTCGGTTTTGTAATGGATCTCGAAGTTCTTGTGTATTGGTGCAAATATTGGATCTAAAACACTTATAAAATAGTTAGACGAGTTGTTAAGGATATATAGAAGCCATGGATAGTCTTGGATTCACAGAAGCTCGAGGATGTTGATGCGGGAATGACAGGTTCGTGTCACAGCAAAGGGGGCCGAACCCTTCACATCGGCCGAACCTTTTGAGGTGGCCGAGCATGTTGCAAGCGAACCCCTGCGAACCCTGGCGAACTCTTAGGCCGAACCTTGCATGGCCGAACCATGCAGGGCGAACCCTAAATTCGCATGGCAGCCGAACCCTAGCATCGGCCAAGCCTTCTGAGTCGAACGAACCTTAGACACCACCGAACCCTATGGGTTTCCAACGAACCTTGGTCACATGGGATGGGCCGAACCTTAAGGGTTAGCAAACCTTTCTTGTGAACAAACCCTAAACCATACGAACCTATGTCACGAACCTTCTATGGGCTGCGAGTTTTAGTAGCCGAACCCAGGTGCTATAAGGACATAGGTTCGCTGCTCCTTCTTCGACCGAACCTAAGTGTGTAATTGGAATGAGGAAGAGACTAGGGTAACTCATGGGATATATACATGCATGCATGAGAGATGTTACCTACCACCTTTTCTAAATAATATAAGTTTAAATTATGAGATTATATTGGTTGATCCTTTGACAGGAATAATTTCAATGCAATTTTATTAAAACTTAAGAGGATTTTATAAACTAAATAATGATGGTGGGAGGTAATTAATCATGCATGTAAGTATGATGTGCGTTTGAAAGATGATAACATTCTCTTTTAGCATATCCATCTATAAGGGATATACATATGAATTCGCAAGTAGTTATCAACCACAATTAAGTGTAAAAGTAACACGTTTTCTCTATAAAAGAAATAGTGGTTATTATAAAGTAGTAGTGGGGTCATTTTAACTTAGACGAAATACGCTAAATTACCGACACAACGTTTAACTAGAAAGCAAATAAGTATGGGTATTGAATCGTGACTAAAAAACAGGTACTCATAAATACAAATGCAATAATCACAGATTGTTGAGTTGACTTGAGTTACGCACGCGAGCGCGCATTATTAGAGAACACTGATTCTAAGGACTTCAGGTGAGTTCTCATAACCTCCCTTTCTTTAAACTATTTTGTTTTAAAACTCGGAGGTGAAGCATGTATACCAAATTCAAATATTATTTTGATAACTCAAGGTTAATACCTGTTTATCAATATGATATTCATGATATAAAATTATCATTTATTATGGATTGACTCTTATTATTTTATATCCATGTAAACCTTGTTATTGACTTCGGTCAATAACAAAGATTACAAGTATTGTCACAAACCCCGATAGTCATCGCTTTTAACTTCGGTTAATTGCTTTGACATTGTGTATTGGCACGTGGATGATTTCCACATCTGTGAAGCATTGCCTTTGACTTTGGTTAATTGCTTTGGCTTCATGTATTGTCACGTGGTTAGCGACCACTCCATGAATCATGTATTTAACTTATGTTAATTACATAATGATCATGTATAGTCACGAACATTATTTGAGAATATAATTAATGAGATTGGTTGATTTGTTTGTGGATTGATTATCTATGTTTAATTATGATCATATGTGATTGACTATGATTGATTTGGTTATGTGATTACGTGTTGGTGTTGATTGAATGTTTGATTGTTGAATTGGTGGATGTGTGTTGGATTATCTCATACAGGTATTCATATGGATTTTCTCAAGAAGATCATAAGTCTTATACTCGTTTAAAACAAAGCATTTTATAAAACCATTTTAAAGCACAAACTTTTAAACTCATTTTACTAAAACATTTTTAAGTATAAAAACTTATGATTACTCACCAACTACTTTTGTAGTTGACACTTGATTTTCTTACATGTTTCAGGTGATGGAGACAAGTAGGAATGAAGAGAGGATCTCTTCTATTTTGGACATCATCATATAGGATCTTGGACTTAGTTAATTAACTAAATTTCTGGCGATTAGAGTTTAGTTAGTTTAACTAATTCTTTTGTGTAATTGATGTACTTAATTCATGATGAACATGATTTTTGTGTAATTATTTTGGTTGATTGAATGATATATGATGATTTGATTTAGATGCCCACGAGCTTTTGAACAATCTACACATCCCTCGTGGCATCCCGACGTTTCCGCCATCGGTCGGGGTGTTACAGATTGGTATTAGAGCCTGGGTTATAGGGAATTAGGTTACTAGAAATGGTTGACCTAGTCTATAACCGTAGGATACCCTGGTATGAATTAATTCATACACTAGTTAGTATATTCAGGATTTCATGCTTATGTGTTTATTACATGTTAATTGAACTCCTGTTATACATCTGATATATATATGCTGATTATAAATTTCTTGCCTACGTGTGCCCTAATGATTCGATAAGGACATGCACGTGGTGTATCGTAAAGGTGGTGGGACGTTGGCTAGGGCAGTTGCGACTGACCCTTACATATGCCCTATATATATACCAATTACGGTACATTAGGTGGATGTCAGTATTGAAGAATGTGGGAACTACCCGTTTGGGAAATTATTTGCTTAGGAAATTAATTGTTTATGAATTGCTTGCCTTAGGAATTATTTGTTTGATCTATAAACTCCAGACAAGGACACACTCGTGGTATACTACAAAGGTGGTGGGACGGTGGCTGGGGCAGTTGCGACTGACCCCTACATATGCCCTATACATATACCATTTGTAGTATATTGGGGGTCTGTCAGTGTCAGGAACTTAGGGTATTATTAGGAACTCCTGCAAGGTTATGATTGATGGTTGGTGATGATATGTTGGTTGAGAATGTGTTGGATTGACATTTTGATGATCACATTGATGGACACTATTAAATTCACTTATGAACCATAATGATTGGACACGTAGGGTGCATAGGATCAACTAACAATACGAACACTTAGTAATGAAATGTAGACTTGGGTGATGATATAGACACTTGGTGATAATATAAACGCATAGTGATGATACTAACATTTAGTGATAGTATGAACACTTGATGAGGATGAACCATAGGGAGGATATGAACACTTAGTGACAATTAGAGCACTTAGTGATGATATGGACCCTTATTGATGATTATGGACATTGAGAACAACATGGAATCTAGTGAACTTAGACAATTAGGGGAACTCTAATATCAGGTGAACTTAGACATTAGGTGAACTTAGAAATAGGTAAACCTACATGTCAGGTGAACTTAGACATTAGGCGAACCTAATTTTCCAAGGGAACTAAAGATCACTTCACTCAAAATTATCCTATCTCGGATAAGGTTTGTGAAGTGAGAATATGGTGAAATACATGATACACCCTAAACACTAACAAGGGCATAATCGTGGTGCAACGGAACGGTGGTGGGACGGTGTAGGGGAGATTGCGATCTACCTCTGCATATGCCCTATATATAAGCTTGTTGCGTTGCATCGGGAGGTTGTCAATGTTGGTATAGGGTGGGAAATGTATAGGACTTAGGAATAGCTAGCTAATATTAGTTATGACCAACTAGGACACTTAGTATAATATTAGGAAATTTATAAATGTTATGAGTTTAATGACAGATAGGAGAGAAATATAGTTCCTATATGTAATCCTAACTGTTTAAATGAACTCACTTGACCATTGTTTGTATGCCTTATGTTGTAAACGGTAGTAACATGTTTCTAATTCCTTCAGAAACATGCCTCGCCGTCACAACGGAGATGATTCAAACCATGGGGATGCTAACAACAGTAATGCCAACTCCGGCATACAAGAGTTAGCCACACTTATTTCTGGATTGGTGAGCCAACTGACTCAGGCTAACCAGAACATTAACCAGAATCGAGGTGGTGCAAACCAGACAACTTGCACGTTCAAACACTTCAATTCCTGCAATCCCCTGAAATTCACGGGTGCTGAATCGGCCACTGGTCTGTTGCAGTGGTTCGAGCGTATGGAGAACACCTTCATCAACAGCGAATGTCCCGAGAATCTGAAAGTTCGCTATGCCACCAGTGTTTTCCAAAAGAGAGCACTGACTTGGTGGAATGGGGAAAAACGAACTAGGGGAGTGGATGCTGCCTTAGCACTGACATGGACAGAGGTCAAGAATCTGATGACCACTGAATTCTGTCCTAGAAGCGAGATGAGGAAACTGGAGACTGAGTTCTGGGAACTCAAACAAGATAGTGGCGAGAACGTTATCTACAATACTCAATTCCATGAGTATAGTCTACTAGTGCCTCATATGGTGACACCCTTGGAGAGGGCGATTGAGAAATATATCGGCGGGCTGCCGGTACATATTCAGGATACGGTCTACGGGAGTAATCCCACAACACTGGAGGCTGCTATCCGTCTATCTGCAACTCTTACTGATAATCATGTGAAGAATGGAACTCTTACCCGGAAGGGATACAAAAAGACTGACACCAAGACTGCTGCAAAGGAAGTCAAAACTGAAGGCAAGTCTGAAGCTGCTAGCTCGTCCAAAGGCAGCAACAAGAAGAGAAAGAATAGAAATTTTATGGTCACTTTACCTGCTGCGAAGTCTGCACAGCAATCATCCAACAACTCTACTGCCAGAAATTACACTGGGAACACTCCCCAATGTAATACTTGCAGGTATCATCACGCACCGAATTTGCCATGTCGCGTCTGCAACAACTGCGGAAAGTTTGGACACTATGCTAATGTTTGTCGGAGTGCACCGCAAGCACAAAGGATGCAACATGCACCGCTTGCACTGCCAGCTCCTCAAACTCAACCTATTCCAGCTGTACCCATTCGCCAGGTACCTCAAGCACAGGCAAGAGCCTGTTATGAATGTGGTGAAGTGGGTCACTTCAGAAATCAATGCCCAAAGTTGACTGGAAATAATCAAAGGGTGGCAAGAGGCCGGGCTTTCCAGTTGAATGCTCCAGCTGCTCAAGCAAACCAAGACGTCGTCAACGGTACATTTCTGATCAACAACTCTTATGCATCTGTCTTATTTGATTCTGGTGCCGATAGGAGTTTCGTTTCATATGACTTTGAATGCTTGCTTGGTAGAACACGTACATATTTAGATAAACCGTTCAATGTGGAAGTGGCTGACGGAAACACTATTGATATTGACACTATTATCGTTGGATGTACGGTGAACTTAAATGATCACGTTTTCCCAATTGATCTTATACATATGCATCTTGGTAGCTTTGATGTTATCATAGGCATGGATTGGTTAGCCACCCACAAAGCGGAGATTGTATGCCATGAAAAGTATATTCGTATTCCCTTACCTTCGGGTGAAACCTTGAGAATATTTGGAGAAACTGCTAGTAAAGGTCTTAAGCTAATGTCTTGCACTAAAGCACACAAGTACCTTAGGAAGAAATGTATAGCATTTTTAGCTCATATTGTGGAAAAGAAAGAGAAAGGAAAGAAGATAGAAGATGTTCCAGTAATACGAGATTTCCCAGAAGTCTTTCCAGACGATTTGCCGGGTCTTCCACCAGAACGTCAAGTTGAGTTCCGAATCGACTTAGTACCTGGTGCGAACCCAGTCGCCAAAGCTCCCTACAGACTTGCGCCTTCGGAGTTGCAAGAATTGGCGAGTCAACTGCAAGAACTTACCGATAAAGGATTCATTCGCCCGAGCCATTCGCCATGGGGTGCACCGGTCTTGTTTGTCAAGAAAAAGGACGGGTCATTCCGAATGTGCATCGACTACCGCGAATTAAACAAACTAACAATTAAGAATCGATATCCACTGCCGCGTATCGATGATCTCTTCGATCAGCTTCAAGGCTCGGCATGGTTTTCAAAGATCGATCTTAGGTCTGGGTATCATCAGCTTCGAGTACATGATGATGATATTCCCAAGACAGCTTTCAGAACAAGATATGGCCACTACGAATTTCTGGTAATGCCCTTCGGCCTTACCAATGCACCTGCGGTTTTCATGGATCTCATGAACCGTGTTTGCAGGCCATACTTGGATAAATTTGTGATTGTATTCATCGATGATATTCTCATCTACTCAAAGACTAAGGAAGAACACGAGAAACACCTTAAGTTGGTTTTGGAGATCCTAAGAGAGGAGCGACTGTATGCCAAATTCTCTAAATGTGAATTTTGGCTTAAGGAAGTTCAATTCTTGGGGCACATAGTCAATGAATACGGTGTTCACGTAGATCCTGCAAAGATTGATGCTGTGAAGAATTGGAGTACACCGAAGACACCGACGGAGATTCGATCGTTTCTCGGACTTGCCGGTTACTATCGGCGGTTCATATCGAATTTCTCCAGGATTGTTGTCCCTCTCACTGTTTTGACTCAGAAGAATAGGCCATACGAGTGGGGACCAAAGCAAGAAGAGGCATTTCAGACTTTGAAGCAGAAACTTTGTGATGCTCCTGTCTTGACATTGCCTGACGGGAATGATGATTTTGTGGTTTATTGTGATGCATCCAACCTAGGTCTTGGTTGTGTTCTCATGCAACGGGGAAAGGTTGTGGCTTATGCATCAAGACAATTGAAGATTCACGAGAAGAACTACACCACACACGACTTGGAACTTGGTGCAGTCGTGTTTGCCTTGAAGATATGGAGACACTATCTTTATGGCACTAAGTGCGTAGTGTTCACTGATCATAAAAGCTTGCAACATATTCTCAATCAAAAGGAGCTCAATATGAGACAACGGAGATGGGTTGAACTGTTAAATGATTATGACTGTGAAATTCGCTATCATCCTGGTAAAGCGAATGTAGTAGCAGATGCGCTTAGTCGCAAAAGTCAAGTTCAAATCCATAGTGTCCAAGTGCACAATAACCTCCGTAATGATGTTCTCACAGCCCAACAACACTCATTAGCTCAAGATAATTTGAAGAATGAGATGTCTTGCGGGGCTGAAATCTTATTGGAAACTAAGGATGATGGTTTGATGTATTATTTAAATCGGTTGTGGATACCGAACAGGGGTGATCTTAGAATGACGATTATGGATGAAGCTCATAAGTCTCGATATTCAATCCATCCGGGTGCTGACAAGATGTATCAAGACCTTAGGGGCTTGTACTGGTGGCCTGGAATGAAGAAGGATATTGCTGAATATGTGTCTAAGTGCCTTAACTGCGCTAAAGTCAAGGCAGAACACCAGCGACCTTCAGGATTATTATTACAACCAGAGATACCGATGTGGAAGTGGGAGAATATCTCCATGGATTTCATTACTAAACTCCCACGAACTGCAACCGGTAAAGATAGCATCTGGGTTACTGTTGATAGATTGACTAAGTCGGCTCATTTCTTACCGATACGCGAAACTTACCCTGTGCGGAAGTTAGCTCGTATCTACATTGATGAGATCATTAGCCGACATGGTATTCCCTTAAGCATAATATCGGATCGTGATGCTCGTTTCACGGCACGATTTTGGGAATCACTTCATGAAGCTTTTGGAACAAGACTGGATCTTAGCACCGCTTATCATCCTCAAACGGATGGTCAAACGGAACGAACGATTCAGACACTGGAAGACATGTTAAGAGCTTGTGTCATCGATTTCGGTGGCAACTGGGACAGTCATCTACCATTGGTTGAGTTCTCGTATAACAACAGTTATCACGCGAGCATTGGTATGGCACCTTTCGAAGCTCTTTATGGCAGGAAATGTCGGTCACCTATTTGTTGGACCGAGGTCGACGAGTCGCAGATTACTGATCCCGAGATTATTCAGGAAACGACTGACAAGATCCGTCAAATCCGCGACAATCTGTTAGCTGCTCGCAGTTGACAGAAGAGCTACGCAGATAAACGAAGAAAACCTTTAGTGTTTGAAGTGGGAGATATGGTATTACTTAAAGTGTCGCCTTGGAAGGGCGTTGTACGATTTGGGAAAAAGGGGAAGCTTGCTCCACGTTATGTTGGCCCTTTTAAGATCCTTGAACGGATCGGGAAGGTTGCTTACAAGTTGGAACTTCCTCATGAACTTAGTAACGTGCACCCGACATTCCACGTGTCCAATCTGAGAAAGTGCTTAGCTGATCAGGATCTTCAGGTACCACTCGATGACATTCGCATCGATGATACCATGCATTTTGTTGAAAAACCAGTGGAGATAATGGATCGTGAGGTTAAGAAGCTCAAACGCAGTAGAATTCCAATTGTCAAAGTACGTTGGGAATCGAAGCGGGGTCCAGAATTCACATGGGAACGAGAAGATCAGATGAAGCTTAAGTACCCACATTTATTTACTACGGTCACTCCAAGTTGAATTTCGGGACGAAATTCCTTTAACTAGGGGAGACTGTAACATCACTGTACTTTCGGTTGTCCGTACGTCCGTACATCCGTACGAATGTACTGTTACAACCGGAGATTTATAATTATTAATGATTATGAAGTTATTGATTTACATTATTGATATTATCACTATACTGGTATGCATGTTATAGCACATTTATTATACGCGTAAACCACGGGAAGTTTAGTTGTGATTCAATTAAACAGACCCGTAGGGTTTATCGCAATTACTTATTACTGATGAGGAAGGATTTTTGGTTGAGAATGGAATTGGGGATAGAACTGGGAGTTTTTAGAGTCTGGTTACTAAACATAGTCAAGGACCCGTGGACATGGTTTATCAAAATAGCGGTGGGACGGTGGCTAGGGCAGTGGCGACTGACCCTTACATATGCCCTATATATATGCATATTTCGATCTATCATGTATGTGTCAGTGACTAGGATTTAGTGGGTTTTGGTTTGGGAAATGATAATATTAAAGTTATTAAATAATGGGAATTAATTACGCGATGGTGAGGTTACGGACATTATCTAAACGCGAATATTAATTCAGAAATATTAACTTAATAAATGTATTCGCGTGGGTGACGATTCACACGAATATAATTATTAAGAATAATATTCTGAAACGATATTCCATAAATAGCAAATCGAATCGAAATACGATACGAGCGTTGGATTCGCAAAGGTGACGATCTTTACGAATACGTACGCGAGTAACGCGTTTCGACGAGATAATTTAATAATATCAAACGATATTAAATTATTAAATGGAAACTTAAAACGTTTATTAGGAATCACAACTTAAATCGTTTTGAATAAATTTAATTATTAAAGAATTAATTTAACAATTTTTTTTAAAATAAAACTAAAACCGTTTTACGAAACCACTTTATTTGAAATCATGTTATTTAACGAAATCCAATTATTTAAACATATTATGTTTAAATATGTTTTACGATAAAACCGAGTGTTTTCGTAATCTTAATCGCGATAAAAACGAGACCGGACACGGGGAAAGACACGCGATATATGGAAGAGGTTTTCCATCTTCTTCCTCACATTTCACAAGCTCACTCTCTCTCTCTACATCTCCATTTTCGTCACCTTCACTACCCCCCAACTTCTCTCTAGCCTAACTTCTTCGTTCGTTGACGGAATCACGAGATTCTTGGCCCTAGACGACCACAAGACCAAGGAGAACGTGAAAGTACAAGAGGATCACGAGTTCATTCAACATTTCGAGGTAAATCTGGATCTTCTTTTCGGTTTTGTAATGGATCTCGAAGTTCTTGTGTATTGGTGCAAATATTGGATCTAAAACACTTATAAAATAGTTAGACGAGTTGTTAAGGATATATAGAAGCCATGGATAGTCTTGGATTCACAGAAGCTCGAGGATGTTGATGCGGGAATGACAGGTTCGTGTCACAGCAAAGGGGGCCGAACCCTTCACATCGGCCGAACCTTTTGAGGTGGCCGAGCATGTTGCAAGCGAACCCCAGCGAACCCTGGCGAACTCTTAGGCCGAACCTTGCATGGCCGAACCATGCAGGGCGAACCCTAAATTCGCATGGCAGCCGAACCCTAGCATCGGCCAAGCCTTCTGAGTCGAACGAACCTTAGACACCACCGAACCCTATGGGTTTCCAACGAACCTTGGTCACATGGGATGGGCCGAACCTTAAGGGTTAGCAAACCTTTCTTGTGAACAAACCCTAAACCATACGAACCTATGTCACGAACCTTCTATGGGCTGCGAGTTTTAGTAGCCGAACCCAGGTGCTATAAGGACATAGGTTCGCTGCTCCTTCTTCGACCGAACCTAAGTGTGTAATTGGAATGAGGAAGAGACTAGGGTAACTCATGGGATATATACATGCATGCATGAGAGATGTTACCTACCACCTTTTCTAAATAATATAAGTTTAAATTATGAGATTATATTGGTTGATCCTTTGACAGGAATAATTTCAATGCAATTTTATTAAAACTTAAGAGGATTTTATAAACTAAATAATGATGGTGGGAGGTAATTAATCATGCATGTAAGTATGATGTGCGTTTGAAAGATGATAACATTCTCTTTTAGCATATCCATCTATAAGGGATATACATATGAATTCGCAAGTAGTTATCAACCACAATTAAGTGTAAAAGTAACACGTTTTCTCTATAAAAGAAATAGTGGTTATTATAAAGTAGTAGTGGGGTCATTTTAACTTAGACGAAATACGCTAAATTACCGACACAACGTTTAACTAGAAAGCAAATAAGTATGGGTATTGAATCGTGACTAAAAAACAGGTACTCATAAATACAAATGCAATAATCACAGATTGTTGAGTTGACTTGAGTTACGCACGCGAGCGCGCATTATTAGAGAACACTGATTCTAAGGACTTCAGGTGAGTTCTCATAACCTCCCTTTCTTTAAACTATTTTGTTTTAAAACTCGGAAGTGAAGCATGTATACCAAATTCAAATATTATTTTGATAACTCAAGGTTAATACCTGTTTATCAATATGATATTCATGATATAAAATTATCATTTATTATGGATTGACTCTTATTATTTTATATCCATGTAAACCTTGTTATTGACTTCGGTCAATAACAAAGATTACAAGTATTGTCACAAACCCCGAGAGTCATCGCTTTTAACTTCGGTTAATTGCTTTGACATTGTGTATTGGCACGTGGATGATTTCCACATCTGTGAAGCATTGCCTTTGACTTCGGTTAATTGCTTTGGCTTCATGTATTGTCACGTGGTTAGCGACCACTCCATGAATCATGTATTTAACTTATGTTAATTACATAATGATCATGTATAGTCACGAACATTATTTGAGAATATAATTAATGAGATTGGTTGATTTGTTTGTGGATTGATTATCTATGTTTAATTATGATCATATGTGATTGACTATGATTGATTTGGTTATGTGATTACGTGTTGGTGTTGATTGAATGTTTGATTGTTGAATTGGTGGATGTGTGTTGGATTATCTCATACAGGTATTCATATGGATTTTCTCAAGAAGATCATAAGTCTTATACTCGTTTTAAACAAAGCATTTTATAAAACCATTTTAAAGCACAAACTTTTAAACTCATTTTACTAAAACATTTTTAAGTATAAAAACTTATGATTACTCACCAACTACTTTTGTAGTTGACACTTGATTTTCTTACATGTTTCAGGTGATGGAGACAAGTAGGAATGAAGAGAGGATCTCTTCTATTTTGGACATCATCATATAGGATCTTGGACTTAGTTAATTAACTAAATTTCTGGCGATTAGAGTTTAGTTAGTTTAACTAATTCTTTTGTGTAATTGATGTACTTAATTCATGATGAACATGATTTTTGTGTAATTATTTTGGTTGATTGAATGATATATGATGATTTGATTTAGATGCCCACGAGCTTTTGAACAATCTACACATCCCTCGTGGCATCCCGACGTTTCCGCCATCGGTCGGGGTGTTACACTTCCTAAGGTACTTGTGCGCTTTAGTACATGACATCAGCTTAAGACCTTTACTAGAAGTTTCCCCAAAAACTCTTAGAGTTTCACCCGAAGGTAAGGGAATATGAATGTATTTTTCGTGACAAACTATCTCCGCTCTGTGGGTGGTTAACCAATCCATGCCTATGATAACATCAAAGCTACCAAGATGTATAGGTATGAGATCAATTGGGAAAACGTGATCACTTAAGTTCACAGTACATCCAATAATAATAGTATCAATATCAATAGTGTTTCCGTCAGCCACCTCCACGTTAAACGGTTTATCTAAATGTGTACGTGTTCTACCAAGCAAGCATTCAAAATCATATGAAACAAAACTCCTATCAGCACCAGAATCAAATAAGACAGATGCATAAGAGTTGTTGATCAGAAATGTACCGTTGACCACATCCTGGTTGGCTTGAGCAGCCGGAGCATTTAGTTGAAATGCTCTGCCTCTTGCCACCCTTTGATTATTTCCCGTCAGTCTCGGGCACTGGTTTCTGAAGTGACCCACTTCACCACACTCATAACAGGCTCTTGCCTGTGCAGGAGGTACCTGGCGAACGGGTACAGCTGGAATTGGTTGTGCTTGAGGAGCTGGCATTGCAAGCGGTGCATGTTGCATCCTTTGTGCTTGCGGTGCACTCCGACAGACATTTGCAAGATGACCATACTTGCCGCAGTTGTTGCAGACGCGACATGGCAAGTTTGGTGCATGGTTATATCGGCAGGTATTACGTTGGGGGGTGTTCCCAACATAATTCCTGGCAGTCGTGTTGTTTGACGACTACTGCGCAGACTTTGCAGCAGGAGCAATGACCATGAAGTTTCTGGCCTTCCTCTTTTTGTTGATGCTTTTGGATGAGCTGCCTTGTTCAGTCTCGACTTCAGTTGAAGCCTCTTTTGCAGCTGCTTTGGTTTCAGTCTTCTTGAATCCTTTCCTTGTGAGTGTTCTAGCCCTTACATGATTATCAGTCAGTGTCGCAGATAGGCGAATTGCAGCCTCCAGTGTGGTAGGGTTGCTACCATAGACTGTATCCTGAATCTGCATAGGCAGACCGCCTATGTACTTCTCTATTGCTCTCTCCAATGTCGTCACCAAATGAGGTACCAGTAGACTATACTCGTGGAAACGAGTATTGTAGATAACATTCTCGCCGCTATCTTGTTTGAGTTCCCAGAACTCAGTCTCCAGTTTCCTCATCTCACTACGAGGACAAAATTCAGTGGTCATCAAGTTCTTGACCTCAGTCCAAGTCAGTGCTAAAGCAGCTTCAACTCCCCTAGTTCGTTTTTCCCTATTCGACCATGTTAGTGCTCTCTTTTGGAAAACACTAGTGGCATAACGAACTTTTAGATTATCGGGGCAATCGCTGTTGATGAAAGTGTTCTCCATACTCTTGAACCACTGCAACAGACCAGTGGCTGACTCAGCACCCGTAAACTTCTGTGCGTTAAAGGAGTTGAAGTGTTTGAACGTGCAAGTTGGTGGGTTTGCACCACCTATGTTCTAAGCGAGAGATTGATTGGCTTGGGTCACTTGATTCACCAATCCAGAGATAAGTGTTGCTAACTCTTGTATGCCGGAGTTGGCATTACTGTTGTTAGCATCCCCATTGTTTGATTCATCTTCGTTGTGACGGCGCGGTGGCATGTTTCTGAGGATTTAGAAACATGTTACTACCGTTTACAACGTAAGTCATACAAACAATGGTCAAATGAGTTCATTTAAACAGTTAGGATTACATATAGGAACTATATTTCTCTCCTATTTGTCACTAAACTCATAACATTTATCAATTTCCTAATATTTACTAAGTGTCCTAGTTGGTCATAACTAATATTAGCTAAAAATTCCTAAGTGCAACATTCCCCACCCTATACTAACACTGACAACCTCCCGATGCAATGCAACAAGCTTATATATAGGGCATATGCAGAAATTTGTCGCAATCTCCCCTACACCGTCCCACCACCGTTCCATTGCACCACGATTATGTACTTGATAGCATTTAGGGTGTATCATGTATTTTACCATAGTCTCACTTCACAAACCTTATCCTAGGTTGGAAAATTTTGAGTGAAGTGGTCTCTAGTTCCCTTGGACAATTAGGTTCGCCTAATGTCTAAGTTCACCTGACATGTAGGTTTTCCTATTTCTAAGTTCACCTAATGTCTAAGTTCACCTGACATTAAAGTTCCCCTAATGTCTAAGTTCACTAAATTCCATACCAAATCTCAATGTCCATAATCATCAATAAGGGTTCATATCATCACTAAGTGCTCTTATTGTCACTAAGTGTTCATATCCTCCCTATAATTTATTCTCATCAAGTGTCCATACCATCACTAAGTGTTAGTATCATCACTATGCGTTTATATTATCACCAAGTGTCTATATTCCATCACTAATCGCTCATATCGTTCGTTAATCCTATGCACCCTACGTGTCCAATAAGTGTGTTCACAAGTGATTTTATAAGTGTTCATCAAGTGTGATCATCCATAAGTCAATCCAAACCATTCCAACAAACATACCATCAACATCCATATCCCATCAATCTCAACTTTACAACAATTCCTAGTAATATCCTAAGTTCCTGACACTGACAGACCCCCAATATACTACAAATGGTATATGTATAGGGCATATGTTGGGGTCAGTCGCAACTACCCTAGCCACCGTCCCACCACCTTTGTAGTATACCACGAGTGTGTCCTTGTCTGGAGTTTATAGATCAAACAAATAATTCCCAAAGCAGATAGGTAATTTCCCAAACGGGTAGTTCCCACATTCTTCAATACTGACATCCACCTAATGTACCGTAAATGGTATATATATAGGGCATATGTAGGGGTTAGTCGCAACTGCCCCAGCCAACATCCCACCACCTTTACGATACACCACGTGCATGTCCTTATCGAATCATTAGGGCACAAGTAAGAAAATAATCGGTAGTAGCATATGCATATCATATGTATAACAGGAGTTTAGATAACATGTAGTAAACACATAAGCATGAAATCCTGAATATACTAACTAGTGTATGAAATAGTTCATACTAGGGTATCCTACAGTTGTAGACTAGGTCAACCATTTCTAGTAACCTAATTCCCTATAACCCAGGCTCTGATACCAATCTGTAACACCCCGACCGATGGCGGAAACGTCGGGATGCCACGAGGGATGTGTAGATTGTTCAAAAGCTCGTGGGCATCTAGATTAAATCATCACATAACATTCAATCAACCAAAATTAATTACACAAAAATCATGTCTATCATGAATCAAATACATCAATTACTCAAAAGAATTAGCTAACCTAACTAAACTCAAATCGCCTGAATTTCAGTTAATTTTAGCTAAGTCCAAGATCCTATGTGATGATGTCCAAAATATGAGAGACCATCCTTCTCAACCTACTTAGCTTCATCACCTGAAACATGTAAGAAAATCAAGTGTCAACTACTAAGTAGTTGGTGAGTAATCATAAGTTTTTATACTTAAAATTATTTTATAACAAGAGTATAAAAGTTTGTGTTTGAAAAAGGGTTTTATAAAAAGTTTAGATAAAATGAGTATAAAAGCTTATGGTTTATCTGAGGAAATCCACAAGAGTACCTGCGTGAAAATCCAATACATATCCCAACACAATCAATCAAACACACAAACAAACACACATTCACCTATCTCACATAATCATAGATAATCATAGACAATAATAGATAATCAACCACATAACCAATCAACCAATCTCAACATCAATATTCTCAAATAGTATCTGTGACTATACATGGAAATTATGTAATTAACATAAGTTAAAAACATGATCGATGGAGTGGAAGCTATCCACGTGACAATACATGAAACCAATGCAATTAACCAAGGTCAAAGGCAATGTTTCACGGAGTTGTGATAATCCAAGTGACAATATATGTAACCCTTGTTATTGACCGAAGTCAATGACAATGTTACACGGATATATGATAATAAGAGATAATCCATAAATAATGATAATTCTATAATGTGAATATCATATTGATAAACAGGTATCAAAATAATATTTAAAATTGGTATACATGTTTCACCTCCGAGTTTTAAAACAAAACAGTTTAAAAGAAAGGGAGGTTATGAGAACTCACCTGAGTCCTTAGATTCGGTGTTTCGTAGTATGCGCGCTCACGTATGAGGAACCAAAACAACTCAATGACCTGTATATGTTTTTAATGTTTATAAGCATATGCATTTTCATTTCAGTTAAGTGTCCTCTCTAAATCCTTAAATGTTTAGTTACTTCGCGTATTTCTTCTAAATTAACTTATGACATAATATTTAGTGTTTTGAAGACCATCACACTTAGCTCATTCTTTTCGAATATTAATTATTCATAATTCCATCACTACATTTCATAATTAAAATAAAGACTGATGATGATCCCCCCATTTACTCATGCATGCAAGTATTTCCCTTTGGTTAACCATTTTAACCTAAGTTGTGAAGCTTTATTTTAGTTTAGGATATCACTAAATTTCCAATTTATGTAAATCATCGAATTACAACCCTTATCCCTAATATAGAAAAGGTGATAATTACCATAGCCCACGCATGCATAATTTCATATATGTTTAGAGATCATCTTACTCCTCCATTTATTCTAGCACTTAGTTTTAGAGATAATTAGATTTTCGTTAGCCTTTTTCAGCGAATCTACTACCCGACACCCATTAGGCCCGTTCTACAAAGAGGGAAGGTCCAGCCCATATTCGCTTTATAGCCATAAGGTTCGCCTAATTCTGATTATCCTATCAAGCAGCGAACCTTTACATAGGTTCGGCCCATAGCATATCCTAGGTTCGGTTAATGTAGCTCAAACCGGCCCAAGGTTCGTGTCCAGCCCGTTAGGTTCGCCCACTTCTAGGGTTCGGCTAGGTTAGGTGCGCCTAGGTTCGCTCGCCCCATGGGTTCGTTGCTGGAATAGTTCTGCCCCGAAAGGTTCGACTGAAAGCATAAGGTTCGTGACCATGGGATGATTCGGCTTAAGGCTGTATGGTTCGTGAGTTTTCTGGTCTAGGGTTCATCTATATGGTTCGTTTGCATGGGGTTCGTCTCTCATACACATGCAGGTTCGGCTCAATGGTTTGCTAATAGTAGGGTTCTCCGCCTTTTTAATGGTTCGGCTAGACTATGCTTGGCCATCAAAGGTTCGGCCATGGGTTGACCCAGGGTTCGGCCCAGCTAGCTCGTAGGTTCGGCTGGAGCTAGGGTTCGTCTGGCAAAAGGGTTCGGGACTCAGGAGTGGCGCAGAGGGTTCGTGAGACTGTGCATGGTTCGGCCGGCCACCCTAAGGGTTCGCCCGACCTACCCAGACTACGTGAGGTTCGGCACCCATGCTCCTGTGTCGCGAACCTGTAGTATATTCAGCACCAACTCCCAATTTCCTCCGGATCCATGGCCATTCATGGCTTCCACACACTCAGGCACAAGTATTACAATGTTTTCTAAGGGTTTGTACCGGTTATAACATCTATATTTATAAGATTCGGGATTTGCAGCTAAAACCGAAACTAAAAACTTAGATTTACCTGGATTTGTTGGCCAAACTCGAGATTTCTTCGTGGGTTCTTGTTCTCCTCGATCACGCGGTCGTTTTGGCACCAAGATCTCGTGATTCAGTTGAAAAACGAGCGAGATATCGTAGTGAGAAGTTAGAGAGAGAGATGGGGCGTTTTCTTGGTCTAGAGAGAGAAAGAAAGATGTAAAAATGAGGAAGATGGTGGAGTCTCCACCACTTATGTCTATCCCGTTTCCCCCGCGTTCGGTCTCGTCTTTATCGCGATAAAACTTATAAAATGTTCGGTTCTCCCCAGTAAATCATATTTAAAATATAACACGTTTAAATCATTATGTTTTGTGACAATAATAAAATGATTTTAACTAATGTTGTTTCATAAAACGATTTAGAATAAAGTTGTTTCGTAAAACATTTTTCGATTTATTTTCGCTAAATATTCCATTTAAATAAACGATTTATTCGGATTTAATTTAGGTTGTGATTCTTAATAAATGTTTTTAATTTTTATTTATTAATTTAATATCGTTAATATTATTTAATTATCTCGTCGAAACGCGTTACTTACGTACGTATTCGTAAAGATCGTCACCTTTGCGAATCCGATAATTCATTATCATCAATAATAATAAATCTCGGGTCGTAACAGTACAATCGTACGGATGTACGGACGACCGGAAATACAGTGATGTTACACATGAAAATCTCATTGAAGAGTTCTTGCCGTCTGCTAAGGTACATAAGGAAGGAGATGGTGGAAAAGGAACTATCTGTGCACAAGTTCAAGATATAGAGATTCTGATCTCAGAGATTGTAATTAGAGAAGTGATGGGCTTCACAGATAAATATACTGATCCAGTATCTCTAGAGAACGGGATGATAGAGGGAGTTTTGTCAGAAATGGGGTATAAAGGGGTGTATCCAATGCTTCAAAAGAAACTTCTTATTCCTTACTGGAGATACATAGCTCATGTGTTTATGGTAAGTATGAGTGGATACAAAGGGACATATGACATGCTGAACAAAGATCAATCATCAGCTTTTGTAGCTCTCGCCATGAACTGGGGATTCAATTTCTCAAAGTTCATTCTAAATGAAATGAAGGGCAATTTGAGGGGGAGCAAATCAGAAAAGTTCATGATGTATCCCAAATTTCTGCAAATGATCTTTGATGAGAAATTTCCTAACTTGCAAAGAGGAGTTGTGACACGAGATTTGAAGCTGTTTAGTGAGTCGACATTCCCTCTGATAATGCAGAATCGATGTGGAAAGTACAAGTTTGAAGAATTGCATCCATTAAAGAAGTTTGGGCAATTTGCTGAAGTAGAAGATATGGATGCTGGTGAAGAGGCTGAAATTCCAAATGCAGTGGTTGAAGAAGAACGCGATGTGCAAGTTGTGAGCTCAAATGAAGAAGTTTTGTCACACCCCCAAATTCCCACATGCGGTGTCAATCCACATGGGTGTGACGTGGCCAGAATCACAGCTCATGGTCATATATAACAACTCTATGTGCGTTTCACAATACGATGTTTGTCATAAACACAACCAAACAGTTTATAAAATAAGCAGCGGAAAATACAATAGTTATGCAGTGGAAAATAATATGTTTGAAATGCAGAGGAAAATAAATTTTCAGACACTACATATTGTAGTACAAATAACATAAATAAAAATTGTTTGTATCAAAATATCATTTCATTAAGCACATCTTTTGAGTACAATAGCTTTTGAAAACAAAATACAACTAACATGATTCATATGAGCACATCCCGCTCATCTAGGCGTACAAGAAAATAAAATAACTGAACAGGACAACCTAACTAATCTTGAACGATCATGGAGTGTGAATCTCCACTGTCTGCGGGCTCGTCATCCTGATCGTCCGATGCGACCTCCACCGCTGCCAACCGTCCACCGTGCTCATGCACTGCTGCAGCTATAGCCCTTGCTGCTCTTCTAGCTGTCCCGTCCTAGCACGGGTATCGACGGCCTCGGCTGCCATCTTCCCCTGTAGGTAATCCACCCGTTCGTGGAGGTATCGGTTCTCCTCACGAAGATTCCTAACCTCCTCTGCTAGCTCACGTATGCTCCGGGCCATGCGAGTCGATCGAGCAACATGGGCTACAAAAGCCCGCCCGTGTGGCACTCCCAGTGCCGGAAGTCGGTGAGCGTTCGGCGCGTCGCTCGGTAGTCGAGGAAGAGGTACTCGCTCCTCCTCTATCCAGTCCCAAATTGTCACGGGATACCATACCCATGCTCTGACATGGCTCATCTGTCGAGCTCGGTTAGACTCCTCAGAGTCTACTCGGGATACGATGTCCTGTATCCTCTGACGATCTTCCTCCGTCAGCTCATACTACGCGGGGCATTTCCCCGGGTTCCTCCATCTCTGTTGTTGTCCATCCTGTAAATCTTAGTTCAGTAAGTAACAGATAACTATAATATCATATTATCGTGCAATATCTAAGTGTAGTGTCTAATGTTAAGCAATGGCTATAGTCTAGTTTACTACTTGCAAACCTAGTTCCCTATAACCAAGGCTCTGATACCAGTCTGTCACACCCCCAAATTCCCACATGCGGTGTCAGTCCACATGGGTGTGACGTGGCCAGAATCACAGCTCATGGTCATATAGAACAACTCTATATGTGTTTCAAAACACGATGTTTGTCATAAACAAAACCAAACAGTTTATAAAATAAGCAGCGGAAAATACAATAGTTATGCAGCGGAAAATAATATGTTTGAAATGCAGCGGAAAATAAATTGTCAGACACTACATATTGTAGTACAAATAACATAAATAAAAATTGTTTGTTTCAAAGAACATGATATGAATGCACATGATCCTATGCTCGTTCCTTATGTGCATCCCGATCCCAACGCAACTAGTTACCTGAGAATACATGTTTAAGAAAAAGTGTCAACACAAAGGTTGGTGAGTTCATAGGTTTTGATATACATAGATAATAATCAGAAAAACATGTGTCATTCTGTGTATCAAATGTTAGTTCCGAGCCCTAGGCTCCAAGTGTCAGTGCATCACTACCAAACTAGACTTGTTAGTCTTTGCCTCTGCCATGTCTCGTAATAACATGGCAAGATAGGTCGAGATTTCACGTGTCTCGACCTCCAGCCAGTATTGTGCCACGTGGGGTTCGTCACACCCAAACATATCTATTCAAACTCACCTCGTTGTTTGTACATTAACGGTAAGACTTTGCGAAGGCTTGTTACGATTACAACACTTATGTTTGTCTAATAAACCAGCATACACAATATGTTTGTACAAGTAAAAATGTTTGACTCGATAACAAGTATTCTCCCCCTATTTGAAAAGTTTGTAAAAGAGTTAAAGAGGGGCCATAAACTCACCTTAGTTAAAATCAAGAAATGATAGTGTAAGCTCCTGCTTCGTAGACGTGTCGGTCACTGGCTACCTATATCGTTTAGCGTATGTGAGTTCGTGTATGTGACCGTGTTTCGTGTTCATGCTCGTGTTTGTGCTTAACAACCCTTGGTTATTATGTTTGCCCATGTTGGTCCACATTGACCGTGTTTGACCGTGTCAAGTCAACGACCCGTTGGTGAACTGTGTGTTGGATGTGATTCGTGTAACGTCCGTGATCGTGCTCATTGTGTGCAAGACACGCAAATCGCGTTTATGGACAACTTACTATTTATAGTAAGTTTCCATTTTTAGCAAGTTCCTCAACACTTATCGTTTTAAGGTTCTAGCATGTTTGTTAGTCCTACGTGATAATGTTAACACATAGTACATTGTTACAAACGATTAAGTAAACATATAAGTTATTTTCATTCGTTAAAGTTTTCTAAAAAGGAAAGTTTCTATATCAAGCATGATTATCATCAAAAATCACCTAACTTAACACACAATAATCATATCACGTCATGTTAAGTCATTTAGCATGTTCAAATCATGTATTGCATTTCTATATAAAGTTTTCACAAAATAAAGTTACTAAAAATAGTAACCTTGTCAAATATTCACTAAATGATTATCTTATACCTTCCTAGTCCATTTTCATACCAAACATCATCATAATATATCATCAATCATCATTTAAACACGTTCATTTAGCATAAATCACCATCTAACAAGTTTTAGGTTACAAAAGTTACTATATATAGTAACTAGGTCCAAGACGACCATAAATCTATATCTAAACCATTTTCATGCCACATATCATCATAATATCTCCCAAATGATCTTCCTATATTCATGCATGCTCATAACGTCACCCATATCATCATATTATAACCCAAAAGTTACTATAAATGGCAAGTATCTCAAATAACCAAATTTTGACCGTCTAAATCATAGTAAACCTTGTAAATACCTTTGAATATCATAAAGAATCATTTTTCAATAATCAAAATTATCTAAAACACTTTAGATCATACATGCATGCAATCATATGTCATCATTTCATAGTTTCATGGCTTCATATCACACATGCATCAACAAAACACATCATAGACATCTTAAATCATCATAGATATCCAAAATCAGTAGAAATAACATCAAACCCAGATCTAAAAGTCGTGCATGTGTAGATTTAGTGCTTGAATGTGTGATCTAGTGCATGCATGTGTGTTTAAAGGTGATTTTAAGCTACTAAGGATGTGAACTACCTTCTAAAGACTCTAGATGGCAGAAATGATGATCAATACAGCTCCTAATGCTCCTGGACAGCGATGGTTTGCAGAAACAAGATGATGATGGTGGTGTTCGAGCTCCAACGAATCCTCCAAGCCTCCTAGTGGTTCTTCCAAGCTTCCAAGCTTCAATGGTGTGTTCTAATGGCTTCCAAGGTGTGTAATGTGCATGTAATAAAAGGATTTTGGGAGTATAACTCCTGCAATGGCGTCTGAACTCGACTAAAATGATGATGGTAGGGTTAATGATGGTTTTGTGGCAACCAAGAAGATTTTCTGCAATTCTAGCTGGCAGGCGCATCGCCTGGTGAGCGACACGGGTGCCAGGCGCAGCGCGCGGATGGCCCTACGATGGCCTGGTTTTTTCGTCTCGTGCGCATCTCCAGAGGCCAGGTGTTGGTTCCGGGCGTAGTGCCTGGGCCTCCGGATGAGCCCAATAAGCCCAATTTCAATGTTTTAGTCCGTTTTCGCTCGTTTCTCGACTGTAACGCATTGTTTTAGCATTGTTCGAACTCCAATAGTCAATTATTAGTCATAATTGACCCGTGAAGTGCTCTTGTGCTTAACTGTTTTGACGTTCACCAACGTTCGCGACTTCTGACACATGTGTTCGGTTTTTCGATAATTCCTCAAATTATCTTGTTGTGTGACTGTGTTGTACTGTCGTGCCACGCGTCACACTAAATTAAACTAATTCTAGTGTCACGTATGCAAATGTTAATTAAAATAAACATTTAATTAAAATAAAATATGACCTCGAAATTGCGGGGTGTCGCAAGTTTATATAGTGCATCCGCCAGAATATGAAGATGTTAAGACTGGGAATGAACCTGATATGAATTTTGACTTCGAGATGGAGACTACACCAGTTAAAGGTGATCGTTCTGAGCAGGTTAATTTACTAACCACTGAAAATCTTCAAGCACTTCTTGAGCATGTCAAGAGAAGTGTGGGAAATCCTCCTCCTACATATTCTTTTACTGATCAAGAACCACCACTTGACACTACTGCTGATTTAATTCCAAGAAAAAGAAGAAGAAGAAGAAGAGACCCAAGGCCAGGGATTGTTATGAGAGAATTAGAAACTGAAATCACTTCAGTAACACAAGTGCCGACCATCACTATTGGACCAACACAATCAGTGCCACTAGTTACAGAGTCTACTGCTGGACCTTCTTCACATAGTGAGGATGTGGATTATGATTCCTTTTTGATTAGAGAAATGAGAACTAAAGCAGATAAAGGAAAGAATGTATTGCCAGATGATGAACCAATTGATGTGGTAAAGCTTCAGAGTAGAGTGTTCGAATTGGAACAAGATTCCTTATCTCACACCCTGTTGATACGAGAACTGAAGACAGAAAATGAAGCTAAAGACAAAAAGATTAAAGATCTTGAGACAAATATGGGACATCAGTCAGCGATTGTTTTGGACATGAAGCAAAAGTTGCAAGATAAATTCAAAGGTGAATTTCTTGATGAGTCTTGTTCATCAACTGCAGTTGAATCTGAGCCAGAAATGAGTAGAGCTGAGTTTGATGAGCTTAACAGAAGTCGAGAGGAAGGTCTAAGAAAATACTTTGCAGGTGAAACTGGATTCAAAGTTAGCATGGCAAAATTTAGAGAACTCATGATGATCAGTGAAAGAACTGTTCAAGAGGTTAGAGATGCTGCAAAGATTAAACCTACAAGATTTATTGTTGATGTGGGAGATAGCAGATTCAACTATGAAGGAGATAGGTCTGGGATTGTATGTTGGGGTTATGATGAGGTCAAGGAATTGTGGTGGTTAAGAAGATTGTTGACCAAGCGGATTGAGTACTATGATCATCCATCTTCTTTCAATTCATTGACAGTGGTGGACATGGTGGAGCTGGCAAGACAAAGATTTTTTAATCCAACCAAGAATAAGCGAGGAGAAAGTTTCTACACTTCATTAAAGCAACATGTTCGAAAAGGCTTTTCTGACATGACTCTTGCTAAATCTGTCAGAATAAAGAAGACAACAAACTCACTTCGAAATCCAATTGATATAGATGTTTTTGAAGTGAGATGGCCAGCCACAGGTTGGATGAAGGAGGTACCAATTCTCCCTGATCTACCTGAAGGAGTTCTGGATAATTTCAAATTCTGGGCCTTTGATGAACAAACATATGGAGTAATTATCAACTGTGGAGAAGTGGAGCACACATTCTATGATCCAATTGATCTTATGTGCTTAAGTAAAAAGGATATCAAGTTCTTGAACAATCAAGAAATGAAAGTGGACCAGGATCATTTGGAGGATACACTGGATTTTGTGGTTTATGTTCGAGTTATAGTGAAGAATGAAGTGTGGTCAGGAGGCAAGGGAGACTCTTCTACCTTAATGATTAAGTGTGGTGAAGCGGATGAACCCATGAAGGAAAAGAATGCTGAAGAAACACAAAACTAGGGGGAGATTGTTGGAATATGTTAAAGTTTTGATGGTTCAAATTGTCTAGTTCTTAGGTTCTCGAAGTTTTGGGAGTTCTCGAATTGTTTTGGTCTTAGTTTTAGTGGGCCGAGTTGCCTAAGTCATGTATGGGTAATATATAAACCTTTTTCTAAGTCATTATTAGGGTTGGAGCTTATTTGATGAAACTCTTTCTTTTTTATTGTTCTTGGGGGAACTTTCGAATTTGTACCAGTTGGCTCCATTGAATCCGAGTGCAATTCAATTGAATATTCTGCATTGTTCTTTATCGTGATCTTTTTTAACAAATAATTGAAATTAAAAACCGAACCTTACATCTAATTTTAATAAAATATTCTTTTAGAGATCGTCGTCGTTGTCGCAATATTATTATGTTAAATCAAACGGGAGACTTTAATAAAGCTTAGTTAGTTTCGTCATAAAAGAAAGGAAAAATCATCAAAATAATCATTTTACCAATTACTTTTGAAAATTATTTTTTGAATAAAAATTTGAAAAATAGTTAGTTTCACTTGATTTCACTTTTACTAACTTCTGTTTTTTATATTTGAAAATTATAAAATTAATTAAAATGATAAAAGTTACGTATATATTTAAAAGATTCCATAAAAATTTTATTAGCTTTTTTAAATAAAATATAATAAGATAATTTGTTTTATTATTTTTTAATAAAAAGCATATTATTTTCGACACATTCTTTGGAATTACTTTAAATAATTGTAAGTTTAGTTATTTTAAAAAGCGTTAACATCATAGAATATTTTTAAATTATTTTTAAAAGCTTTAATTATTTCTCTTTACCATCGCTTTCCACCCACACATACAAAAAAAAAAATGAGGAAATAAAAGAAAAATTAAATTGAATTTAACTCTCCCAAATATTTAACTAATGCGTTAAAAAGTTCATGCTAGAACCACCAAATTGCAAAATAAAAATAAAATAAAATTAAAAAAAAAAGATTAAATGTACTGAAAGCATAAAAGATAAAAATCATTATCGGTAGAGATGGGCAAACCAGGTTCAAAATGGAACCGGAACCGGTTTCAAGTAATGGGCGGTTTAGTGGAACCGGAACCGGTTTCAAGATTCGAATTCTAAAACCGGTAGAACCGGGTAGGGTCCGGTCGGGTCCTTAACCGGGTAAACCTATCGGTTTCTGTTTAAAAAAATTTTAATTTAAAAAAAATGCATACATAAATAAAAAAAATACTTAAGAACATAAATAAAAAGAAAATAATATTAAAAAAAGTCATTATTATTTCTAATAATTTTACAATAAATTACATACATAACATAAAAATAAAAATAACTTAAATAAATTTATTTCTATTTTAATTATTTAAAAAAAAAAGACATACATAAATAATAAAAAATACTTAAGATTTAAGAACATAAATAAAAAATAATAATATTAAAAAATTTCATTATTATTTCTAATAATTTTACAATAAATTACATACATAACATAAAAATAAAAATAACATAAATACATTTATTTCTTTTTTTATTATTTAAAAAAAACACATACAGAAATAATAAAAAAAATACTTGAGAACATAAATACAATAACTTAAGAATATGTGTTTTATTGCGTTTGGGTTGCGTTTGTGTTTGCGTACGTTTACGAGTACGAGCTTCTTGTACAAATTCTTCATCAGATATGTCGGTAGATAATTCTTCTTTCACCTCCTCTTCGTGTACCCTTATTTCAAGTTCGATTTCATCTTCGAGGTTTCTTATGTTTTGAATTCGATCGATCGTGTCCAAGTGATCCTTTAAGCAAATACACATCTTACTGATTCCGGAGTAAGTCTTGTTCTTCGTAAAGATAATACCCTGCCACTAAAAGAAAATGCAGATTCTGAAGCTACCGTAGAAGCTTGGACGGTTAGTAAATCACGTGCCATATTGGCTAGAATTGGATAATCGGATTCCTTTCTTTTCCACCGTGACAAAAGGTCTAAATTGTGATAATCCTCGGATTGAAAAGTGGACACAAAATCTGTTCCACTATACCTTTCAAGCTCACTTGAAGGGGTGTTACCCCTTTGTCATTTTACCGTTTCATTACGAACAGTATTAAATAAACTTAGAAGCGGATCACGAGATTTACTACTACTCGAGCTTGATGCGCTCGTGCTCGTACGTATGTTTATATTAGGACCATATTTAATTATATAAAATTCATACATATTTTGTAAATTATATTGAACACTTTTTTTTGCATCATTTGAAAAATTTGGATCTTCTTCATGGATATCCAAATTATTATTTATTTCGTCTATCAAACATTCAACCCCCGTAACATTCAAAATTGGGTTTAAAGCAGCGACACAAGTAAACACGGGTGATAAATCTATATAATATTTCTTTAATTTGACTTTAATTGGTTTTACCATTTCTTCAAAAATTTGGTTTTTCATTTAATTTTTTTTTAAATTTGACGTCATCAAATACAATAATTTATAACACCTACGGACTAGTAGGATAATAAACCCCTGATAATTTTGTAGTGGCGGTTTTAAAAGATTCAAGAAAATCAGTTAAATCTTGAATATACTCCCAACACAATTGCGAAAATTGTTCAGCGAAACCACCTTCATAAATACTCGTATAAAAAGTTTGTAAAATTGCTCTTTGTTTTAAAGCACTTTCAAACATTTTAAAAGTTGAGTTCCACCGAGTGGGTACATCCCAATTAGGACAATAACAAGGTCTGTCCGTATCTTTACAAAATTTTTGTATTCGGTAAATTTTCTTCTACTTTTTTTAAAAACATCATGTATTATATTTCTAAAACTAGTTTTGAAACGCTTAAGATTTGGTGAAGAAAGACCGTCTTGCACCACTAAGTTAATAATATGTGCTACACATCGACTGTGGAAAAATATACCGTTGCAAAGTGGTGTGCATTTTATTTTTAATTTTTCCACTACAGTAGTGTTGTTAAAAGCATTATCAAATGCTATTGAAAATAGTTTATTTTTCAAATTAAATTGTGTTATTACGAAATCTAATAATTTAAACAAATATTCAGCCGTATATGGATACAGGAAAAGTTCAAAAGCAATCGTACGTTTCATCATTTGTCATGAACTGGGATCTACCCAATGGACGGTGACGCAAATGTACGATTCCAGTAAACAATGGGTGCAGACCAAACGTCTGTAGTTAAGTTTACACCAGTGTTTAGTTTTTCAAAAAATAAGATCAAATCTCGTTTTGCGTTGTTTCACATTTTTAAACAATGACGTCTTAGCATCCTTCGACTTACATGATTATAACGAGGTTGAAGTGTATCCCGAATCATGTTTGTTAAGCGAGGGTTGTCGAAATGTCCAAACGGCAACGCCTCTTGAATCACGAACTTCGCCATTCTATCCCGAACCTCATCTACGTCGTAGTGAAAAATTCCACCCTCATTACCAATCTGTGTTTGTTGACTTTCCGAATCATTCTTTAACACCTTGCAAAATGGTTTGCTAATATGTTTCTTCTAACTCGAGTTTGATTCTTTTGCAAGAAGCATGCCACAATACTTGCAACGAGCCTTTTGAGACCCATCACTCATCTCAACTAAATCCCAGTTAAACCATATTTCCATGTTCCTACTATGCGTAAGAACACGAACAACGGTAACTTCGATATTAGATGTAGACTGAGCCATTGTGTTAATAAGATTATACTTGTATAAAATACGAGTGTAATAAAAATGTATCGCGAAACAAAGAGAGTAAAGCAGTCGGGTATACGAAACGAGAACCTTTTTGCCTTAGAATGTTCGTTTTCAAGTGTGGAAGCAAACTAAACAAAGCCACAATAATTTATACTAAGTTTTGGACCAAAAAAAAACCAAAAAAACGGCTAGAAATGGGTCCAAACGGCTAGATCTCTATTTTTGGATCCAAACGGTTGGAACCGGTTTTGGGTGGACCGGGTAGGAACCAGTTCAGGTTGGAACCGGCGGTTTCAATAGGGTTGGAACTGGTTTTTGTACGGGCCAATTCCGGTTCCAGGTTGAACCTTCGGTTCTGGTTCCGAACCCGGTTTTTTTGCCCACCTCTAATTATTGGCCAAAATGCATTGGTTTATTGGACCGCCAATAATTAAATGCCACAAGGTCAAATAGATCATTAAGGGCTTGTTATTAAGAAACTACACTCCTAATTTTTAACGATTAAAAAGTAATCATAAGGCCCTGTTTGGGATTGTTTATTTAACCTCAAAAGAGCTTTTTGTTAAAAGTGATTATTAACTTGTGACTTTTTGAGATGAAGTTTTTTAAAATGTGTTTAGATTAGCTTTTCTAATATAAAATTTTAAAATGACCAAAAAGCACATTTTTTTTATTGACACCATTTTAAGGTTATTGAGTAAAGGATAAAGAGTGGGGTGAATTTGTAATTTTATGTCAATAATTCATCAGTCATTTTGAAAAGCTAGAATTTTTAGCTTTTGAAAAAAACTTATTACCCTTTTACAAAAAGTCGTTTTCAAAAGTCATTTTAAGTTTGACAAACAATTTATTAACTTATTGGCTTTTTCACAATAAGCCATTTTTAGATGAAATCCCAAACAAGGCCCAAGTCTGAATGATTAAAAGAATATGAAACTATTTTTTTATTTTTTTCTTGAACAACCAACTAATCAACAGCCCGTTACTTCGTACGCGGCCCTCAATGGCTAAAGGATGCCCGAGCTGGCCACTAATTTAGATGGACGAAGCCCATAGCCCACTAGCCACCAATTCCTGATGAAAACCTGACCCAAACAACTGCCCAAAAGCACGACGGTGAAAGGCTGGTAAAACCGGATGGGATCAAGTATCGAACTCAAGACCTAGGTCTCCTATCACTTGCCTCATACATTCATCTTACTATTAGAACAAGACATCATTGGTTAATATGAAGCTATTTAATAGTCTTGTAATGGGTTATAATCTTTAAATGACTAAGAGGTAACCTTAAGTCTAAACGATTAATTTTGAATATATTTTTGTCAAAGTAGAGTAGGAACTGGTAGTAGTTTGACATGTGATATGCACCTTATTTTTTGTGCTAAATTTATATATTTGTGTACTGGATTCTTTTTTTCTGTCTTTTTTTGCACTGAATTTTTTTACTGGTTTTTATTTTTTGTACTGGATTTGTTTTGTTTTGTACCGGATTTTTAATTTATTTGTACTGGATTTTTGAGTTTTTGTACTAGATTTCAGTGTTTTTTGTGCAGTATTTTTGTTTTTTGTAGAGTGTTTTTGTTTTTATGTTTTTAGTATGTTGCATGTCAAACTCATATTGGTTCTACTCTTTTTTGGCAAAAATCATTTCCTATTAGATCCAACCCCGTTGGTTTATTATACCGTTAGAAACGAATTTCAGAAGGTCATATAAATCATTAGGGTAGGGGTGTTCAAAAAAATCCGATTCCGAAATCTCCGAAAATCTGAATCCGAAATATCCGAAACTTAGGATCCGATATCCGAAATAGTTTTTTTCAGATATTTTGATACTTATTTCGGATAATTTTTCGAAAATCCAAATATTTTTTGGATATTTCGGATATTTTTCGGATATCCGGATTATTTTCGGATATCCGAATAATTTTCGGATATTCGGATATCCGAAATATATATTTTATAAATTTTTTTTATTTTTTTCTAATTTCGGATTTCCGAACTTCGGATATCCGAAATTTCGGATTCGGATATTGAAAACCACTATCCGAAATTTTCGGATATCCGAAGTTTGGATATCCGAAACATCGGATATCTGAAAATGAACACCCCTACATTAGGGGTTGGTCATTAAAATACTACCTCTTAATGGTTCATAATCTCTTACTGGTTAAAAAGTAACCTTAAGAGGCTAATCTCAATAGTTATTAAGAGGCCAACTCTTAATGGTTTATAATATGTTAGGTGTTGTTTGTTTTTTCAGAGGTAATATATCTGTAGTCTGCGGACCGTATCTGCATACCTCTGTAGCAGAAGAGTTAGGACAAAACATTTGCAACCTATTAATAGAACACTGCTTGTTTTTTAACGTCTACAAGCTTCTAAAATAACCAAAAATATAAATAAACAATACTAGCCAAAACATTAATGTCAAGAGTCCTGATTTCAAGAAACAACCCAGACCAGTATCTCACAGACACACACGAATACACACACAACCAACGTCAGCCGAAATCCTACTGGCGGTGGAGGCGGCAGCAGCAACAGTGGAGGTTGGGGAATGGGTTTCTTACTTGTATTCTTCCCACAAGGCCACCACCATCATCATCAACAACATGGAGTTGATTCTGCTTCTTCACCACTGTTCAAATCTGTTAACACCCTCTTCAAATGTTCAAATTTTGGCGGTGGAGGGAACCGGATCTAACCCATCGCGCTGGGGGGAGGTCGCGACTGTGGAAGATGTGAGCAGACGTCGCGGCTGTGAAAAAGGGCGATGGTGGCCAACGAGGGGTGGAAACGAAAGAGAAAACAGGGGCTGAGTGAATTTTTTAGAAAACCTATTAAATTCAACACAGGAAGAGGCAAGAAGAGAGGGGAAGATGTTAGTTCACATCTGCACCAAAAAGAGGTCAGGCAAACCTTTTTTTAATAAAATGTCTTCAGAAAAACAAACAATCTGTATAAGCAAACGTCTGTTCGTTGTCTGCGCCGCGCAAACAAAATAGGTCAGGAAGAGCTTTTCATAAAAAACAACACACCACCTTAATTGCTAAAAGGTAACCTTAAGTCTGAATAATTAATATGTTACCTCTTAATGTTACCTTTTTATTACTCAGACTTCATTTTACCTCTTATGCATTAAAATGCTATGAATCACTAAGAGGCAGACTGTTAATAGCCATTAAGAGGTTAACGAACAGTGGTGTACCCACATTAACTCTTAGGGGGATAGTCACCCTCTTTGAAATTTTTTTCTATTAGTATCTATATGTTAAAATTAGGGCTGTAAACGAACCGAACGAACACAAACGAGCCCTTGTTCGTGTTCGTTCGTTTAACTTTTAACTTGTTTACGAACGGTTCACGAACGCTTAACGAACGAAAATTCTTTTTCGTGTTCGTTCATTAAGGATTTAGTTTGTTCACGAACGCTAACGAACACATATTATTTAAATAACAAAAATCAACATTTTTAATCTCAAGCAATGGAGATAATCATTTATAAATATATAAATTAAGATATTATAGTATTAAACTAAAAATAACTTTAAGTATTATTGTATTAAACTAAAAATTAAAAATAAACAACACATTTAATGCATACATATAAATGAACTTAACCGAACATAAACGAACATGTTACCGAACGTTCACGAACACTAATGAACGAACACGAATTTTCTTGTTCGTGTTTGTTCGTTTATTAAACGAACGAACATAAACGAACTTCCCGCCGAACGGTTCACGAACTGTTCGCTGAACTTTCGGTTCGTTTACAGCCCTAGTTAAAATCCCGACCGATCTTCTTACTATTTTGCAATCAAACCCCATAATATTTTCCAATCAACCCTATTAAATATGCATAATCGGATTTGTGAGGAGAATTTTAGTGATAATGGTACTTGTTTTCTTTTATCGATCCCCTTTATTGTATTTTTATTATACTTTTATATATAAACTTTGTTTGATTGTCTTTATTTAAAATGACCTGACCCGATTCAACTAAACCCGAACTCAACATAAGAGAAAAAAATTATTATATATCGATAATTTAAAAGATTTTCACCGCTCATAAACAAAATTTCTGGGTCCGCCAATGTTACTAAAAAATCACCTCTTGATGTTCTCTTTACCAGATTAAGAAGCAACGAATCAGTCCTAAGATCTTAATATTTATTACTTTTGATTCATTTGATTGATCCTATTTTAATATTTTGATACTAATCAAACGATTATATATAATGCTTGAAGATAAAGGGTTAGAAAAAGATTATGATACAAACTATCCTATAATATTTGAGAGTAGCGTCGATGAGGTTCTAGATTAATATATCTTTATAGTTCTAGTTTTATTTATCTATATCAAATGTGGAAAGTATAGTTTCCCGTACGAAAAAAACTATTTTTTTTATAACTTCGTTTCTTCCACCACCATTATCTGAGTTACGTTCTAGCTATTTTGTGACGGTATATAATTCGTTATAATTGTTTGACGCTTCAGGTCAGACTTGAACTTAACTGACACTACTCGAGGAGAAAACTTGAAGGAAAAACTCTCTAACTTACCATAACAAGGATTTGAACCCAAGACTTCGGAAAGGTTAATGAGACGCGAATTGAATGGCAAACCCATTGACGTATGATAGAACTGGAGTTTTTCTCCAAAAGTGTGTTGGTGGGAAAATTATTTATCAAAATGGATGATTTGAAAAATATTTACCAAAATGGATGTTCTTTTACTTATTTCTTTATTTTTAACTAATTTATTATACCATATTTCCATTTTCCTTTTTTTTAATCAATTCACTTAGTCACTTTAGTTTTTCTATTTTAATTGAAACGAAAAATTTATAATACACTACTTAAAAATAAAGAAATAAGTGAAAAACACTCATTTTGGTAAACATTTTTCAAATAACTTATTTTGATAAATAATTTTTCTATCACCACCTTTTAAAGAAAAAACTCGATAAAGCTAAATGGTAAGAAGTTTCTTTGATGAAAGTACATGGGTTGTCGGAGAGTTTGCAACATCGTAGTGAGTTTTCTAGGCATCAAAGTAGATGGTTTCAAGGAGGCAACATTATCATGTTTCACCTTCTCTATTATTTAAAAAATCGAAATTAAAAAAAATAATAATATTATTATATTGACACGATCAAAATCATCATACAAATATATATAGTAGTGTTCAAATCAAGACTTTTGGATTAAACAATAACTTGTTAGCTAACACTAATTGTTAATCTAAATGTCAAGTGTACAGGATCGTGACACGTGTCATTAACTATTTTTTTAATATGCAAGAGTATTAAAGACATTTTGAACCATTTAAAAAGCTACATTTAATATGGTGGTGACATGTGTCACCATCTAATATAATTTAATCATTATATTTTTTTTATTCAAAGCTTACTCCCTAATTTTTTTTATAAATTCATAACTTTTTTATGTCGTATATATATATTTTTTAAAATTGCACCATTAAACTTGTTTAATTTTTCTTTTTAATTTCGTTATAGTTTTAACTAGGCTTTTTAATTTTTTTCGAATGCTCGAATTTACATCAATGTACAAATCATAAATATAACACATTATTTAAAAATTTTTTTTGGCAATAAGATATTAACATCAGTGTAATTAAATAAAGAATACAATGTAACAAACATTTTACTTGCAACCACGTAAACCAAAATTTGTTACAATTCTTTACAAACTTAAGACAATCACAATTTTTAGTTGATGTGGGATTCAAATTTTAAAATTTTCAACAATGCAACAAGCGTGAACACAACATATTATTTTGAATTTTTTTACAACGGTAAATTTCATCACTTAAATTAAATAAATTATGTGTATATATATATATATATGTATGTATATATATTTACAACGGTAAATAAATTATGTATATATATATATATATATATATTTAAAAGTAATACACACACATACTAGGTTATTATCCTATGTATTACACATGTTGAATGCAAATTAATAAGTATTCAATAATATAAATTCAATAACTGTAAATGATTTTTTGATTTAAAATATCATCAACATTACATAAAAAAATAATAATATTGTATTTAAAAAAAATCAGTCTTCAAAATTTGATTTTTAAACATTTCAATTTAAAAAAAATTGTTTTTAAAAAATGTCATTTTTTTAAAAATAATAGGATGTTAACAATTATTACACAAGTTGATAAAGAAAAAAATAAATAGTTAATACTAATGACTTATAAATCATAAAAAGATATTGCAAGTTATAAATTATTGTAAATTTTCATATTCTATAGTAATTTGATTTTTTAAAAGTGTGCTTTTTAATATTAAATATTTTTATTATATTAAGAAATCTTTTTTAATTATAAAAGGTATATATAATATAACTAGTATTTAATACTATTATGTAATATATTTTTTTTCATATTAAGAACCTTTTTTAATTGAAAAAGGTATAAATAATATATAATTATATAATTATTATTAGTAGTATTTAATAATGTTGTGTATTTATTAGGAGAAAAAAACGAGAAAATAGTGTGAGGATACTTAGATTTTGAAAGTTACATATAATTTTAATATATTTAGTATAATAGATTTCTGGATCGTGGTACGTCAATTAAAAATTCTATATATACTTGAAACTCTCAAAATTGCTAATCTGGATCAAGAATACGTCAAGCATATATATTTTTTAATTTTGAATATAGTTTTAATTCGAGAATATTAATTTCCTAAAATAGTGATGATAGTTTACTAAAATGCCCTTTAAAAAACAAAAACAAAAAAACAAAATATTTAGAAATTATGTGATTGGTTGATACAAATTTTCTTAGTTTTCTTAAAAATATAGAGTTTTTACTTGAACCATCCCATATATATATATATATATATATATATATATATATATATATATATATATATATATATATATATATATTCTACTACTAATAAAAAAGTAAATCTAATTTAATATGGCCTTTTACTAACATGTAAACATCATTTACATGTCACTCTAAAACGATTATCACATAGGACTATGATACAAATGTCATCACAACAATAAAAGTTGAAATTTTCTATTATTATAAAACACGAATTTATTAATGTTAATTGTCTCATAATTTACTATTATTTTAAATTTAAAATTAAACAATAACAGATTATTAATTTATTAAAGAAAATAAGTGTGACAACTAAATTATTCAAAGTCGTATTAATTTATTATTAAACAAATTCCTTCATTTTTTTCATTCTTTAAAATATAAAACACACCTTGATAATAAATCCATCTGTTTTATTTTATTTTTTTTGTAATAGCTAAAAAAAATTAATTTATTTTTTAGTAAAATGACCTTATTTTTGAAATTAATAAAATTACATATAATATTAAATCTACATATTGTATTATTTTTACATAAAACTATTTTTTTAACATTTTGTATTATTTAAATTACATATAACACATTATAGCAATTTTAAAAACTAACATGCACGATAAATTAAAAAACTTTTAAAATCTTAAAATTCAAATCTGAAATCTATAATAAGCAACTTATTTTTATTCAACAATTTCCGTTAACAAAAAACATAATTTTATTAGACTTAACTATCTCATAATTTACTATTATATTAAATTTAAAAATTAAACAATAACATATTATTCATTTTTTAAAGTAAATAAATAAAAAAAATATATGATTGAAAGTTGTATTAATGTATTATTAAACAAATTTCTTTCAAATTTATATTACTTAAAGTATGAAACAAACTTTGTTAATAAATACAATTGTTATGTTTTATGTTTTTTTATAATTTACTTAAAAATTGTTGACATATATTTTTGATAAAATGTCCTCATATTTGCAATTATTATATTTAAATTTAATTGTTACATAATTGAAACTGATATTTTACACTTAATAAAATTACTATGATATTAAATGTATAATTATTTTTTAACATCCTTGTATATTAAAAACTACCTATAACACATTTTAGCAATTTAAAAAACTAACAAACATAACAAGTTTCTTACATTTCAAAATTATTAAAATTTTAATATAACCAACTTATTTTTTATTGAATAATTTCATAAAGTAAAAAAAAACTATTCAAATAGCATCAATAATTTGCAATAAATTAATATTTTGAATTCAAGTGTTAAAAATTTAAGTGATTATTCATTTATTAATGGAAATCATTATAACAACTAAAATGGATCGGAATTTGGATTAAAATATGATTAGACCAATCTCTTTCTGATATTCATTACTTAAAATATAAGAGAAACTATTTAATAAATGAATAAATTCTACTGTTTTAATTTCAAATTTTCAACATTATCGTTTACTTAAATTTATCCATTAATATCGCAATCTTTTAAAATACATATGAAAAATACAATTATATATATGTAAATAAGGAAATAATTAAAAAATAATGGTTTATTTCTTAAATTTATCTTCATTGATTATCATTTCTCTTTTACTATGTCATGTAAATAGAGATATGATAGAGGGAAAAAATAAGGTAAAATGATTGAATTTATAATGTTACGTCGATTGTGATTATACACTGCTTGTAAATCTTAAAAGGTTATAAATTTACATATACACCTAAATAAAGAAAGTGTTGTTTATGTGTAATAATGATATTTAAGAAAAGAAAACAAAGATTTGGATTGATCTTGGCGGAGTTATACAGGTTACCGCAATAAGAGTGGGAACATTCCCATACACACACACACATATATAGGGAAGGGTTCAATTGTTAACATTTTCTTATTGCGATAACTGAATAACTACATCTTATTACTTTGGTGGCGACATTAAAGTAAATCTAAAGGTGTATGTTTTTCTTTTTTAATTAAAGTAAATGGGCCTACATTAATTACATTAATTAAAAAAGAAGAAAAAACATACATCTTTGCATTTACTTTAATGTGGACCCAAAGTAATAAGATGCAGTTATTCGATTATCACAATAAGGAAAGATTAACAATTGATCATTCCTTGTATATATTGTCACACCCCGAGCCGGCGGGCTGGATCAACTTTCCCGTCAGGCGGAAGGTTCTCGGGGTGCGATATCATTTGATAATCATAGTGATCATATTGTTTGCATAGCACATGAGATATAATGAGAAATGCTAACATGACATTGATATAGAATTACAAAGTTAAATTACACAATACATGTTCATAATTTAACCAAGTACATCTACCCAAAAAGAATCATTGAGTTTCCATCTTGTATCTGCACAAGATTTACAAAAGATGATTCAGAGTTATGTCATTCAAAAATATGCACATCACAAAAGTAAGCTAGGTCTCTTCTAAAGTCCACTAGCTTAAATCCTGCTGCTTGTAATCTATACATGTTCATCACAAGAGAAAAACATGCATTTAAACAAAGTCAACACTAGGTTGGTGAGTTCACAAGTTTAGTAATTGAAAACAGTTGCATTCTTGTCATTCACAATCACAATGTTACACACAAGTCTTATTGATAATTGTCTCATTTGTCTCACACAATGTCCTCTCCATATTTATACTTACATGTAGTATGTTATCCAAATTAAGTATGTTTATATATAGGGCATAGGTAGGGGACAAGCCCCAGCCGACATCCCACACCACATACCTGTCTGAATTCAACACCACTTATAAATACAACTATGGATACCCATTTTCTATCTCACATGTGTTCAACCCATTTGATATCCACCCATAAATTGTGATCATCACCCGTAGCGTTATATGAAATGAATAAAAGCGTATGAGGGAAATAAATTATCATGACATAAGTGATGATAATCCCTCAATGTTTTAAGGAAAATAGATTAATTAAATCTTATCTTTATTATTATTCTCTCAAGTGAAGGGGTAACTATAATTTACTTCTAATTAAAGAAGTACTAGTTAACTCATCGGTATTGGACTTGGCCTAAATGTATAGAGCATATATGGGACCCGTTGTGGACCTCACGTAATCAGACCACAATGCCTCCCATTTACCTCTATCCCATTTGTGTTCTCATAGATTCATTGCCTTCAACGAGACTATAACTAGTAATATGACTTGAGAGAAAATCAATTCCTCAGTCTACCAGTTAATAGAATCGAAGGATTTAATTACAATTAGATTCTGTAGATTAATATCACCATGTGTCGTTTACCAAACCTGACTGATGCAGCCCTGTTACCGGTCATACGATACCGACCAATGATAAAAATACGATTAACATACCGGCCTCACTCGCCGGCGGTTTGTCAAACATATGGTACCACTACGCTATCGTCAGTTTAGTCGCACTAAATAAATGGTAAATGATTTACTTGTAGGGACTTACGACTGGACATGAACTCATGAACACATGATTGTTGTGATATAATACAAACCATCTTAATAGTAATTATTGATTGTAATCCCAAATGTTATTGCCTCAATGTTACCTGTTCTGAGTGTTCTATGTTCTCATATTGTTAACAATGTGTTATAAGAACCTGTCTTATTACACAGTGCCAATAAATATAGTGAATGATATCATCATCATGAAATTATGTTATCATGATTATCATTCGTGATGTCACTTGTATTTGTCTCAGTATTATCTCCTATACATCTTTGTAATAATAACAAAGGGTTATAAGATTTAATCTTATTACTTATGTTATTCTATTGTGTTGATGAAATTATGAAACTATGTTATCATGATTCATCCCTGATATCTCAACATGTCTTACACACACAAGCATGCATATAAATGATATGTGATAATAAATATAAATCATTATTATCTAAATCATAGAATAAATGAAATATTGTACTAAAACTCTTAAATAATTAAAAGATTTAGCATGTTTCTCAGCCCCGAAATTTAAAATCAAAAGATTAAAAAAAGGGCGTATGAACTCACCGGTGGTTGACTAAGTAATCAGATAATGCACGCGCTCACTGTTGTTCTTGAAGTTGTATTCACGATCTTGTGTTGTATTCAAGATTGTTTGTAACTTATAAGTATAGGTTATGTATTCGAGAGTTAACCCTAAAGTTGGTTAACACTTATACTCCTTATGATTCTTTTAGTCTTAGCTCACTTGTAATATTTTATATTAATACTTAACCCATTTTAGGTTAACTATTAATATATTAAAGTGTTTGTTGTTAATGTTTTAGTCTTGAATTATAGTTTTAACATAAGGTGTTATTTTGAAAACCAACTTATTTTCTAAGTGTAAAAACTTAGGTTTATATGTTAAAGCTTTGGATATTACTCTTGTAGTAACCTAAAATGGTTATCATTATTTGAATGTGTTAATATAAGTAATAAGTCACCAACTCATTAATTTACATCTTACAAAAAGGTTTAGGTGGTTTTAGTTTCGCTTAATAAATCACTTTATCAACTTTGTAGTAAAACTAGTTACCACCTCAGTTTGATGTATGTTGTTAAATGAAATTGGTTCAATGTTAACATCTTCATGTTTTAGGGTGATTAACCATAAGATACGAATGAGTATCATGATGCGAATGGGAACCCAAGCTTCGGCCGGATGTGTATTTGATGCGAATGAGAACCCAAGCTCCGGCCGAATGTCCATGTGTACGAATGTACAACTCTGTCGAATGGAGATTATGTATACGAATGAAATCCCATGAATGGGACATTCGTCTGGCTACTCCTTCGGCTGACATGACCATGCGAATGTGAAGGTCTATTCGCCTCTAGTCCATTCGCCCCCAGTCCATTCGCCAGGCAGTCCAATTCGTGGCTGTGTGGACACATTTGCCCGAGCTGTAGTCGGGCTCATTCATGGTGTTCTTTTCGAGTTTCAGTCGAGATCCATGATGGTTTGTAGTGAGTAGAGGTGCGGAAACTTTTTTAAATGATGTAGGGTCGAGAAGGGAGTGTTTTTAATCGGCTAAAGTTTGGTTTTTGGTTGGGTTTGTAGAAAACCCTAGAAATTTGTAACTTGTAGCTTACTTTACCTCGATCCAGTGGATTTTGAGGTCGATCGTCCGTACTTTCGTGTAGAGGATGTTCCTAGCTTCGATTTGATACCAAGTTTGAGAGATTTAGCTAAGAATTGGGGAGATCTTGATGTTTTTGTATGTGTTTTCTAGTGAGAGAGCGGCAAAACCGGAAATGTAGAGAGAGAGTGAGTAGATGGGAGAAATAAATGAGGAATTTATGTCTTTTAGGGTTTTTATACCCCCTTTAGTGTTTTGGTTCGTTTCGGATGTTCGGTTCTTGATTTCGTTACAGTTACGAAACGTAAAACGCGTATTTCACGTATTTTAAATAAATAGTTTTCTAAAATCTTTCTGAGGTGGTAATTCCTGGTAAATCTTTTTAAATTTCTTATTTTATTATTATAACATCGTTTATAAATTTCGTTTCATCAGATCATATCGCCATCGCGCGTATTCATTCGAATCGTCACCCGAACTAACACGACACGACTTTACTTTCTGATTTTTGTTTTCTACTTTTTAGTCATCGTTCAGAACGTTAAACCCACAGATATGTTTGTGTGAATCGTCACCCACGCAAGCACACTGTCAGTTTATTATTCCGAAACGATACTGAATTTCTGTTTTGCATTGAATTTCCTCACTGACGGTGTCAACTAAACACACATAATTGCACATAATCACACTTGTTTACTCATAGAATTATCGGTCGTATGATTTCTGTTATTTGTGAAGATCAGATCGCAACCAATATGTTTTCGTTACTTGTTCTCACACTGTTGTTTCACATGAATTGTTGTAGTTACTGTATTTAAATTTTCACTTAAACAAATACAACTGTTATTTGTTTTCTTAATCCTGTTGTACACAAATGTTATTCACATTGTATTTACACATAGTAAAAGGTGAAAGTACACATACCGTACGAATTGCCGGACGATCTGGTACTGGTTGTCACAGTCTCCCCTTTTAAAGAAATTTCGTCCCGAAATTTAAGCATCATTGTCGGGTACTACTTATTCTTCAAACATGTGGGGATATTTTGTCTTCATATGATCCTCACACTCCCAGGTAAACTCTGGTCCATGCTTGGAGTTCCAGCGAACCTTCACGATAGGGATACGGCTTCGTTTCAGTCTCTTGACTTCACGATCCATAATCTCTGCAGGTTCCTCAATGAAATGTAGTTGTTCATCCTCTTGTATTTCTTCCAAAGGTATGACTGACGATTCATCAGCGAGACTGTGACATCCAGTACCAGATCGTCCGGCAAGTCTGTACGGTATGTGTACTTTCACTATTTACTGTGTGTAAATACATGTATGTGAATAGTGTTTGTATTAACAGAATTCAAAATACAAGAAACAGTTGTACGTATTTATGTGTAAACTTAAATACTGTAAGTACAACGATCACGATAAACAATAGTTGTTTGTATTTAGGTGAAAACCTAAGTACAGTTAATACAACAAATCAAGAATGACAACAATGTTCAAGTAAATAACATGAACAAGTCGGTTGCGATCTGATATCCATAGATGACAGGAATCAGATGGTCGACAAATAAGTATGAAAACAATGTGAAAACAGGATGTTTAGTTGAGTCCGTTAGTGAGGAAATACAATTAAAGACATAATTGCAGTGTCGTTTCAGAATAACGAACTAACAGTGTGGTTGCGTGGGTGACGATTCGCACAAACATATCTGCGAGTTTAACGTTATGAAATGATGACTGGGAAGTAGAAAACAAAAGTCAGAAAGCCAAATCATCGACGTGTTCGTTCGAATGACGATTCGAACGAATACGCGCGATGGCGACGTGTTTTGATGAAAGGAAAACGAAATACGACACGACCGATAATAATTTAAAGAAATGTAATAATTTACGTTTTACAATTTTGAAACTCATCAAAATAATTAAAATAACGATTCTTTTATTTAAAACGCGTAAATTACGCGTTACGTTCCGGTAACGCAACGAAGACGCGAAACGAACAACCGAAACGAACCCGAACACCACCCGTAGTATAAAAGCCCTAAATGAGGGTTTCTCTCTCATTTTTACCATCCACACTCTCTCTCTCTCTAACCCCATTTCCGGATTCCTTCTCTCACCACCATTTCCAACCTTCAAAGCTCCATAACTCCCTCAATTCTCAACGAAATCAAGTGTTCTTGGTGTCCACGCGTAGCTCTCAACCTCCTCTACAAGGAAGTACAGCAGATCGGAGCTTTTGTCCGCTATAAATCGAGGTATTAAGTCAAGAAAGTCGGAAAGTAGGGTTTTTCTAACACCTTGTTCGACCAAAAACCCTAATCGAAGCTGGAACCACCTCTCAAGACCGTACACCTTCGCATATCCTTATTGGACAACACCATCTTGTAAACAACCCTAGAGCCGGTACACGCGATGGAGATGATGATGAGGGAGATGCTGCAGGTTCGTGAAGTAGCTGGGTATAGTCGAACCCGCATCAGGGTGGCGAACCCTGTGTGTGTGCCACGAACCCTTGGTGGCCGAACCTGCCTTCATCGAATTCAGAGGCTACGAACTTGCATGCAACCAAATCATCATCACGAACCTGCACCATGCGAACCTGTGAGCCGCCATGTTCACCAAACCCATGACCACCGAACCCTAGTCGAACCCAACACATAGATGAACCTTCCATTCCCGAACCTTCATCATCATCAGCCGAACCTTAATGTCCCGAACCCTTCATGCGAACCCAGCTACTAACCGAACCTGTTGCATCGCAGCCGAACCCTTATGGCGCCGAGCATACACGTTGGCCGAACCTGTTAGTATCACCGAACCCTGGGTTCGCCACATGCTACCACTGAACCTTCTGAGTTTCGCTGGAGAATCCAGCCATGTTTTCTGTGGTGATCGGTTCAAGCACAAAGTGAACTAATTCATTCGGCCCATAAATTGCTACAACCCAAGTGTCCGGCCCACATGCTGTTCAGCCCACAACCACTGATTTAACCCATGTGATTCTCGGCCCAAACCCCCTATTCAGCCCAATTGATTAGCCCAAGCTGATGCGTTAACCCACAATACATCCGGCCCAAGACCACCTATATTCGACCCATATCTATAACACTTGGCCCAAACCCAATCGGCCCACTATCATTCGGCCCAACTAGGGAATATACAAACTTATAGATTGAAACAAGTAAATGATTCATAACATACATGGTAATCATGGGAGGAATATTACAAAGGTGACAACACATTGGGTGTAATTTTAAAGTCTACAATCTAGTCTTTTAGAATGAATTAACAAGTGATGGAATAATGATGATACAAAATTAGGTTACACAAGGTGAAGGGTTACTAATCTTTCACCTAAAACCCTATGTTTATACGCATGACTTTACTAACAGGACGCTAAATCAAGTCAAATCTCAAATCAATAACTAAGTAATTCTAAAGCTAATGCCAAGTACACCAGGGCCGAATGAACACCAAGATCGAAACCTGCGAGTGTTAGCACCCTCTAAGGCTAACACAAACACACACAAACATGTACTTAAGGACTTGTTCTTATAAATTAAATACAACGTGAAATCAATACAGGATCGTGAAAACAAACTCAAGTCCAATCAAGAGCGCGTGCATTCTTCGTTTAAGCTAAGTCAACCACTTCAAACTTAAGGTGAGTTCATACGCCCCTTTTCTCTAATCTTAACTGATTTTAAACTCTCGGGGCTGAGAAACATGCTTAGCTTTTATTTATTTAAAATTTTTATGCTTAACATATTGATTATACTGTGATTTAGATAATATTGTTTAACTTATTATCATTTATCATTGTATGCATGCTTGTATGATCATGATATGACAGGAACAACTAAGATGAATATGATAATATAACTTCATAACTCATCAACATAATAGAATAACATAGTTGTAAGACTATATCTTATAACACTTAGTTATTCTTACAAGAACAAACTGTCACACCCCGAGCCAGCGTGCTGGATCGACTTTCCCGTCGGGCGGAAGGTTCCCGGGGCCAGATATCATTTGATAATCGAATTGATCAGATTGTCTGCATAGCACATGATATATAATTGAGAAATGCTAACATGACAATGATTTAGAATTACAAAGTTAAATTACAATGTATCGTTCATAATTTAACTAAGTAAATCTATCCAAAAGAATCAATGTGTTTATATCTTGTAACTGTACAAGATCTACAAAAGACGATTCGTTGTTTTGTCATTCCAAAAGTATGATCACACAAAATGTAGCTAGGTCTTCTAAAATTCCTCTAGCTATGTTCTTGATATCTGGTGACTAGACCTGTTCGTCACCTGAGAAAACATGCATTTAAAAAAAGTCAACACTAGGTTGGTGAGTTCATAAGTTTGATAATTGAAAACCTTGATCTGTTCACATGCACATTCACAATGTCATTCCTGTTACTTGTATGTTGTTTGATTCACCCGTTCACCCAATGGCCTCTCAATAATTATATTTACAAGTAGTATCTTATCCTAGTAGTTATGCTTATATATAGGGCATATGTAAGGGAACCAAGCCCTAGCCAACATCCCACCACATAACTACTAGAACTCCACACTACTTGAAATACAACTATCGATATCCATTTCCATTTCACCTGTAGCATCATGTGTAGAATAATATAATAATAGGGTTTTAGTTATCAAACCGAAGTATTGATAACCCTTTTATGTATCAAGGATATTAGATTAATTTAATCTGATCCTTGTATTATTCAATTTCTTGTGGGGTTAACTGTTAATCACTTTTAAATATTAAGAGTGTTAGTTAACCAATTGTCATTTGTTCTCCACTTGTAGCGCATAGAGCCTAAAAGGAATCCATTGTAATCCTCACATAATCAGATTACAATGCATCCGATTTACCTCTACCACCATGTATGTCATTAGGCCTCAACAAAATCTATTACTAGTAGTGTAACATGAGAGAAGATAACTTTCTCAACCTACTAGTCAATAGGATTTCCGCTGGATTAATTACTTATCACTGTAGATTAATATCATCATGTGTCGCTTTCCAGAACCTGACTTGCATTGCCCTGTCACCGGTCATACGTTACCGGACAATGTATCAATACGATCAACATACTAGCCCTACAAGCTAGAGGTTTGTCAAACCTATGGTACCACTATGCTATCGTCGGTTTAGTCACGTCAAACTAACTGGTCAGCGAATTAAAAGGGGCTTACAGTGATCAACATAAGTACATGGCACATGATTGAAATGATATAATGCAGACAGTTCAATAGTAATCAATTGTATTGCGTGTTCATCAGTGTTGTTCTCAATGTTATATGTTCTCATTGTTATTAACAAAGTTGAATAAGAACTTGTCTTATTATGTATGTTAATTATTGCGTGAATGATGTTGTTATCATGAAGTTATATTATCATGTTAATATTGTTGTTAACTAGTCTTATTACACTTAGTTGACTCAGGTGGTGGATGATTCTTGTTTCATGTTCTCTTGTAATATGTGTTGAGTTGTAAACTAAGTGTTATAAGTACTTGACTTATTACGCTTAGTTAACTCTAGTGTAGAATGATGTTATAAAGATGTGTTATCTTCATATCATTCATGTGTTTTGTTTCTTGTCATCATGTTCATCTGTGTTCATCTCAATGTTTGTTCTTGTAAGAATAACCAAGTGTTGTGAGATATAATCTTACAACTAGGTTATTCTATTGTGTTGATGAGTTATGAAGTTATATTATCATATTCATCTTGGTTATCTCTGTCATATCATGATCATACAAGCATGCATACAATGATAAATAATAATACTTCAATGAATATTATCTAATCAAAGTGTATGCAATATGTAAAACATAAAACTTTTAAATAAATAAAAGTTAAGCATGTTTCTCAGCCCCGAGAGTTTAAAATCAGTTAAGATTTAAGAAAAGGGGCATATGAACTCACCTTGTGATCGTTGTGGTTGACTTAGCCTAAACAAGGAATGCACGCGCTCTTGATTGTAGTTGTTGTCGTATTCACTGTCCTGTATTGATTTCACGTTGTTTGTAGCTTGTAAATATTGATTATATGAATTCATGTGCGTGTGTGTGTTAGCGCCTAAATTGGCTAACACTTGTGGGTCTCTGTTGTCACTCGGCCCTTGTTCAGTTGTCATGTGTTTTACTTATTATTAATTATGCTAGTACGTAACCCATGTCATTTGATGAGACTTTGAAACCTGGAGTATACCTTAAGTAGTAACTTAAGCTTAAGTTTCATGATTAGAAATCTTTAGTATTTTTCCAAAGTAATGCTATTGATTTTTAATATAAAATACCGATCCACTTAATGTCCTTCAATTACATTTGAAAGAATAATTTTCTAGTTTATCACTAATCGTTCAATCATGTTGTTCCCCACCACCTTTCTAGTAATAAAAGGTTCATAATCCCATACTTGTTATCCGAAATGTTTATTTTAAACGTTTATTTACACTTTCGATTTAAATGGATCGAATTCCACTACATGGGCCGAGTGAGTGTGTCATGTGGGCCAACTATTGAACTGGGCCCAATCAGCAAATTCTGGGCCAAAACAGTGAGTGTAGACTGCCTAAGTGGGCCGTAGGGTTGTGTGGGCCGACTAACTCTTTTGGGCCGAAAATGTTATGTTGGGCCGAAGCAAACAGTCTGGGTCCACGTAGTAGGCTGTTGGGCCGGATTTGTGAAGTGTGGGCCGTAGGACTGGGCCAAACCAGATCATCTTTGGGCTTCTGTTAGGCAATATTGGGCCTGAAAAATGGTTAGTGGTCTTGTGACTAGTGGCCGATTGAATTGCATCTGGTGGGTGAATGAAATGGCTGGACGACTGGCTTGGTTCGGCAACTTGTTGTGGGCGAATAGTTATGGCCATCCGAATAGTAGTTAGGTCGAATGGGTCTTAGGTCGAATGAGGTGTCTTGGCGAATGGACTTGGCCGACCGAGAGAGAGAGTCAGTCGAATGAGAGGCCTCATTCGCCCCTAGGTTCCTTCGGTCGCCTCAGCCTCATGCGGCCCGGTCATTCGACCCTAGGCCTTTCGGTCGTGTCTCATTCGGCGGCCTGTGTGACGGCCGAGTCTCGAGCACCATCTCAGAATCATGGTCGGTTTGTGGGGGTTGTCATGGGTTATGTGGGTGAGGTCTTTTTCGAACTCATAGGGTTTGGAAGTCAAGGTGGCTAACCGGTTATAAGAAATATTCAACAAGTGGGTTTTGAAAACCCTATTTTTGTGATCTTTGTGGTCGATTACCTCGAATTTCAGTGGATTTCGGCTCAGATCGGTTGTACTTTCGTGTAGTAGAGGTCAAGAGCTTCGATTTGGTCCAAAGATGAGGTGATTTGGTGGAGAAATGAGTGAGATATGGTAGAGAGAAGCTTGAAAATGGTGGTTGGGGGTGAAAACCGGGATTAGGGTTTGGGTGTGAGGAAGAAGATGAGAAAAATGAGGAAAATGACCTCATTTAGTGTGTTTATACTCCGGGCGTGTTCGGGTTCGTTTTTGTTGCTCGGTTCGTGTTTTCGTTGCGTTTCCGGAACGTAACGTGCGTTTTCACGGATTTTAAATAAAAATAGTTTCTTTATTTACTTTCTTGATGAGTTTTAAAATTGTAAAACATTAAAATGTTTTATTTTCTTAATTTATTGTCGTTCGTGTCGTTTTCGTTTTCGTTTCGTCAGAACGCGTCACCTTCGCCCGTATTAGTTCGAATCGTCACCCGAACGAGCACGACGATGGTTTTGCTTTCCGAATTTTGCTTTCCGAATTTTGCTTTCCGAATTTTGCTTTCCGAATTTTGTTTTCTACTTTGTGTGAATCGTCACCCACGCAAACACGCTGTCAGTTCGTTATTCTGAAATAACACTGCAATTGTGTTTGAATTGTGTTTCCTCACATACAGACTCAACTAAACTTCCTGTTTTCACATTGTTTTTCGTTCTGATTTGTCGGCCATCTGATTCCTGTCATCTGTGGATATCAGATCGCAACCGACTTGTTCTTGTTATTTACTTGAACACTGTTGTTTCCCATGATTTGTTGTGTTAAATGTACTAAGGCTTTCACTTAAATACACACAACTTATTGTTTATCATGAGTGTTGTACTTACGGTATTTAAGTTTACACATAAATACGTACAACTGTTTCTTGTATTTTGAATTCTGTTAATACAAGCACTGTTCATATCAATGTATTTACACATAGTAAATAGTGAAAGTACACATACCGTACGGACTTGCCGGACGATCTGGTACTTGATGTCACAGTCTCCCCTTGTTAAAGAAATTTCGTCCCGAAATTTAAGCTTCAAAGTCGGTACTGGTCCACGCTTGGAGTTCCAGTGGAGTTCCATCAAAGCTTTACAATAGGGACACGGCTTCGTTTCAGTCTCTTGACTTCACGTTCCATAATCTCTATAGGTTCTTCAATGAAATGTAATTTCTCATCGATTTGTATTTCTTCCAAAGGTATGATCAATGTTTCGTCTGCTAAGCACCTCTTGAGATTTGATACATGAATCACATTGTGTACTTCGCTGAGCTCATCAGGGAGTTTGAGTCTGTATGCCACAGGACCTATGCGTTGAGTAATCTCAAACGGTCCGACATACCTAGGTGCTAGTTTGCCCTTAGCCCCAAAACGAACTACACCTTTCCATGGGGACACTTTCAACATAACTCGTTCGCCCACATCGAACTCCAAAGGCTTGCGCCGTTTGTCTGCTTAACTCTTTTGGCGGCTACGTGTTGCTTGCAATCTCTGTTGTATCTGGGCTATCTTATCAGTAGTCTCCTGAATAAGTTCACGTCCAGTGATTCTGTTGTCTCCCACTTCGGTACAAGAAATTGGAGACCGACATTTTCTACCATATAGTGGTTCGAATGGAGCACATCCAATGCTGCTGTGGTAGCTGTTGTTGTAGGAGAACTCAATGAGTGTAAGTGTGTATCCCAACTTCCACCGAAGTCTAGGATGCATGTCCTCAACATATCCTCTAGGGTTTGAATGGTTCGCTCACTTTGTCCATCCATTTGTGGATGATCAGCGGTGCTCAAGTTAACACTTGTCCCTAAGGATTGTTGCAATGATTGCCAGAACCGCGATGTAAATCGACTGTCCTGGTGTGAAATAATAGACAAGGGCACACTGTGCCTTACTACTATTCATCAATGTATAGTCTCCCTAGTTTCTCCATCTTGTAAGTTTCTCTGATCGGCAAGAAGTGTGTAGACTTGGTCAATCTATCAATGATGACCCAAATCGAATCGTGTCCGCTGGAAGTGCGGGGTAGCTTGGTAATGAAATCCATAGCTATTTGTTCCCACTTCCATTGTGGTATCTCTGGTTGTTCCAGCAAACCCGAAGGTTTCTGGTGTTCAGCTTTGACTTTGGCACATGTGATGCATTTGCCAACATAAGTGGCAACATCTTTCTTCATTCCCGGCCACCAATAAAATGACCTAAGATCTTGGTACATCTTATCGGCACCAGGGTGAACAGAGTAACGTGTCTTGTGTGCCTCGTCAAGTATGAGTGTTCGGAGTTCATTTACTGCCGGAATCCAAACACGATCCAGATAGTAGATAACTCCATCTTGTTTTGTCTTGAACTGTTTCTTGGCTCCACAATCGAGCTCGCGTTTCAAATTGTCTCTTGCCACAGCTTCTTGTTGTGCTCTCATGATGTGTTCTCTCAAACTTGTTTGCACAGTCATTCTCATTGCTCGTACACGCAAGGGTTTGACTCTTTCCTTCCGACTCTAAGCATCTGCAACAACATTTGCTTTGCACGGATGGTATTTGATCACACAATCGTAATCGTTCAGGAGCTCAACCCAACGTCTCTGTCTCATGTTAAGCTCCTTCTGATCAAATATGTGCTGTAGGCTCTTGTGATCTGTGAAGATAGTGCACTTGGTACCATTCAGGTAGTGTCTCCAAATCTTTAAGGCAAATACCACAGCTCCTAGTTCTAAGTCATGTGTCGTGTAGTTCTTCTCGTGTATCTTCAGCTGTCTTTAGGCATAAGCAATGACTTTGTCTCGTTGCATCAAAACACATCCGAGTCCCTGATGGGAAGCATCGCAGTAAACTACAAAGTCATCATTGCCTTCTGGGAGTGTTAAGATAGGAGCATTGCACAATATTTGTTTCAATGTCTGGAATGCCTCTTCTTGTTTCTTTGTCCACACAAAAGGTTCACTCTTTTGTGTGAGTTTGGTGAGAGGCAAGGTTATCTTAGAGAAATTCGAAATGAATCTCCTGTAATAACATGCCAATCCCAAGAATGATCGGATCTCTGTTGGTGTTGTAGGCACATCCCAGTTCTTGATTGCTTCAATCTTGGCAGGATCCACATGAATACCATTACTATTAATCATGTGACCTAAAAACTGAACCTCTCTCAACCAGAATTCACACTTGGAGAATTTGGCATAGAGTCGTTCTTCTTTCAGGAGTTCCAAGACAGTCCTGAGATGCTGTTTGTTTTCCTTCTCGTTCCTTGAATAAATCAGTATATCATCAATAAAGACGATAACGAATTGATCTAAGTACGGCTTGCACACCCGGTTCATCAAATCCATGAACACAGCCGGTGCATTCGTCAATCCGAATGGCATCACCATGAATTCGTAGTGACCGTATCGGGTACGAAAAGCCGTCTTGGGTATGTCTTCTTCTTGAATTCGGAGCTGGTGATAACCTGAACGCAGGTCTATCTTTGAGAAGTACTGAGCTCCCTGTAACTGATCAAACAAATCATCAATCCTCGGTAACGGGTACCGATTCTTGATGGTGAGTTTGTTGAGCTCTCTGTAATCGATGCACATTCTCAAGGATCCATCTTTCTTCTTGACAAAAAGAACCGGAGCTCCCCACTGTGAGAAACTCGGTCGGATGAATCCCTTGTCGAGTAGCTCTTGTAATTGATTGGACAGTTCCTGCATTTCTGATGGTGCAAGTCTATAAGTAGACTTAGCTACAGGAGTCGCTCTCGGAATCAAATCGATTCGAAACTGGTCCACGCTTGGAGTTCCATCGAACCTTTACAATAGGGATACGGCTTCGTTTTAGTCTCTTGACTTCACGTTCCATAATCTCTATAGGTTTTTCAATGAAATATAATTTCTCATCGATTTGTATTTCTTCCAAAGGTATGATCAATGTTTCGTCTGCTAAGCACCTCTTGAGATTTGATACATGAAACACATTGTGTACTCCGCTGAGCTCATCAGGGAGTTTGAGTCTGTATGCCACAGGACCTATGCGTTGAGTAATCTCAAACGGTCCGACATACCTAGGTGCTAGTTTGCCCTTAGCCCCAAAACGAACTACACCTTTCCATGGGGACACTTTCAACATAACTCGATCGCCCACATCGAACTCCAAAGGCTTGTGCCGTTTGTCTGCGTAACTCTTTTGGCGGCTACGTGTTGCTTGCAATCTCTGTTGTATCTGGGCTATCTTATCAGTAGTCTCATGAATAAGTTCAGGTCCAGTGATTCTGTTGTCTCCCACTTCGGTCCAATAAATTGGAGACCGACATTTTCTACCAGTTTCCGGAACGTAACGTGCGTTTTCACGGATTTTAAATAAAAATAGTTTCTTTATTTACTTTCTTGATGAGTTTCAAAATTGTAAAACATTAAAATGTTTTATTTTCTTAATTTATTGTCGTTCGTGTCGTTTTCGTTTTCGTTTCGTCAGAACGCGTCACCTTCGCGCGTATTCGTTCGAATCGTCACCCGAACGAGCACGACGATGGTTTTGCTTTCCGACTTTTGTTTTCTCTTTTTCAGTCATTATTTCAGAACTCCAAACTCACAGATATGTTTGTATGAATCGTCACCCACGCAAACACGCTGTCAGTTCGTTATTCTGAAATAACGCTGCAATTGTGTTTGAATTGTGTTTCCTCACATACGGACTCAACTAAACTTCCTGTTTTCACATTGTTTTTCGTTCTGATTTGTCGGCCATCTGATTCCTGTCATCTGTGGATATCTGATCGCAACCGACTTGTTTTTGTTATTTACTTGAACACTGTTGTTTCCCATGATTTGTTGTGTTAAATGTACTAAGGCTTTCACTTAAATACACACAACGTATTGTTTATCGTGAGTGTTGTACTTATGGTATTTAAGTTTACACATAAATACGTGCAACTGTTTCTTGTATTTTGAATTCTGTTAATACAAGCACTGTTCATATCAATGTATTTACACATAGTAAATAGTGAAAGTACACACACCGTACGGACTTGCCGGACGATCTGGTACTAGATGTCACACAAACATTGAGATAATCACAGGTGAACATGATGACAAGAACAAAACACATGAATGATATGAAGATAACACATCTTCATAATATCATTTAACACAAGAGTTAAGTAAGTGTAATAAGACAAGTTCTTATAACACTTAGTTTACAACTCGATACATATTACAAGTGAACACGGAACAACTATCATCCACCACCTGAGTCGACTAAGTGTGTTAAGACTAGTTCTTGCTACAGCTTAGTGACAACATGGTGGTTATATGGAACAACAAGGAATGATAATCATGATAATGTAACTTCATGATAACAATGTCATTCACACAACAATTAACATAATTTAATAAGACAAGCTCTTATTTAACTTTGTTAACAATGAGAACATACAACATTGAGAACAAACAACATCGATGAACACAATACAATTGATTGCTATTGAACTGTCTTTTTTATATCATGTCAATCATGTGCCATATATTCAAGTTTCATTGTAAGTCCCTTCATAGAATCGTTTACCAGTTAATTTAGTGGGATCTAAACCGACGTTAGCATAGTGGAACCATAGGTTTGACAAACCTCCGGCGAGTAGGTCGGTATGTTATTCGTAATTTCAATTGGTCGGTAACGTATGACTGGTAACAGGGCCACATCAGTCAGGTTTGGTAAACAACGCATGGTGATATAATTTGACAGTGAAATTGTAATTAATCCATCGTTACCTGTTGACTGGTTGGCTGAGGAATTTATTCTCTCAAGTCATAACACTAGTAACCGTTTCGATGAGGTCTATGGATACACAAAGTGGTAGAGGTAGATCAGATGCATTGTAATCTGATTACGTGAGGATTGCAATGGATTCCTTCTAGGCTCTATGTACTTCAAGTCGAGAACAAATAACAATTGGTTAACTAACACTCTTCATATTTAATAGTGATTAACAGTTGACCCCACAAGTAATAGAATAATACAAGGATCAGATTAAATTAATCTAATATCCTTAATATATAAAAAGGGTTATCAATACTTCGGTTTGATAACTAAAACCTTATTATTATATTATTCTACACATGATGCTACATGTGATTAACAAATGAGATGAACAGGTGAAATGGAAATGAATATCGATAGTTGTATTGCAAGTAGTGTGGAGTTCTAGTAGTTATGTGGTGGGATGTTGGCTGGGGTTTGGTTCCCCTACATATGCCCTATATATAAGCATAACTACTATGATGATATATTACTTGTGAATATAACTATTGAGAAACCATTGGGAGAATGGGTGAATCAAACAACATACAAGTAACATGAATGACATTGTGATTGTGCATGTGAACAAATCAAGGTTTTCAATTATCATATTTATGAACTCACCAACTTAGTGTTGACTTTGTTTAAATGCATGTTTTCTCAGGTGACGAACAGGTGTAGTTGCCATTTTCAAGAATAGCTAGTGGACTTTTAGTAGACCTAGCTACATTTTGTGTGATCATACTTTTGGGATGACAAAATCATGAATCATCTTTTGTATATCTTGTACAGATACAAGATATGAACTCATTGATTCTTTTGATTAGATTTACTTAGTTAAATTATGAGGAAACAATGAAATTTAACTTTGTAATTCTATTTTATTGTCATGTTAGCATTTCTCATTTATTTATCATGTGCTATGTAAACAATTTGATCATTTTGATTATCACAACAATATCGCACCCCGAGAACCTTCCGCCCGACGGGAAAGTCGATCCGTTCCCGCCGTCTCGGGGTGTGACAAAGACATCTCTTAAGATTTGATACATGAAATACATCGTGTACCCCACTGAGTTCATCCGGAAGTCTGAGTTGGTATGCTACCTGACCAATTCGTTGGGTTATCTCGAACGGTCCAACATACCTTGGTGCTAACTTGCCCTTAGCCCCAAAACGAACCACACCTTTCGATGGGGACACTTTCAACATGACTCGGTCACCCACCTGGAATTCCAAAGGCTTTCGCCGTTTGTCTGCATAACTCTTTTGGCGGCTACGTGTTTCTTGTAATCTCTGTTGAATTTGGGATATCTTATCAGTAGTCTCCTAAATAAGTTCAGGCCCAGTGATCCTGTTATCTCCCACTTCGGTCCAACAAATTGGAGACCGACATTTTCTACCATATAATGCTTCGAACGGAGCACACCCGATACTGCTGCGGTAGCTATTGTTGTAGGAGAACTCGATGAGAGGTAAATGATTGTCCCAATTTCCACCGAAGTCTAGGACGCATGTCCTCAACATATCCTCCAGGGTTTGAATCGTTCGCTCACTTTGACCATGCGTTTGTGGGTGGTAAGCGGTGCTCAAGTTCACACTTGTCCCTAAGGATTGTTGCAATGATTGCCAGAACTGTGAAGTGAATCGACTGTCCCGGTATGAAATAATAGATAATGGCACACCATGCCGTACTACTATCTCATTAACATAAAGTCTTGCTAGCTTTTCCATCTTGTAGTTTTCTCTGATCGGTAAGAAATGAGCGAACTTAGTCATTCTATCAATGATGACCCATATAGAATCATGTCCGCTGGGAGTATGGCGTAGCTTGGTTAGAAAGTCCATAGCTATCTGTTCCCACTTCCATTGTGGTATTTCTGGTTTTTCCAGCAAACCTGACGGTTTCTGGTGTTCCGCCTTGACTTTAGCACATGTTAGGCACTTACCAACATAAATAGCCACATCATTCTTCATACCCGGCCACCACTAAAATGACCTAAGATCTTGGTACATCTTATCGGCACCAGGATGAACGGAATAACATGCTATGTATACCTCTTCAAGAATGAGTTTTCAGAGTTCATCTACGGCCGGGATCCATACACGATCCTGGAAGTAGATAACTCTGTCTTGTCTTGTTTCAAACTTTTCTCGGCTCCACAATCGAGCTCGTTCCTCAAGTTATTTCTTTCCACTGCTTCTTGTTGTGCTTGTAGGATTTGGTCTCTCAGACTTTTTTGTACAGTCATTCCCATTGCTCTTACACGCAAAGGTTTGACTCTTTCCTTCCGGCTCAAAGCGTCAGCTACAACATTAGCTTTGCCTGGATGGTATTTGATCACACAATCGTAATCGTTCAGGAGCTCGACTCAACGTCTCTGTCACATGTTAAGCTCCTTTTGATCAAATATGTGCTGTAAAATCTTGTGATTTGTGAAGATCGTGCACTTGGTACTGTATATGTAATGCCTCCAAATATTTAGAGCGAAGACAACAGCTCCCAATTCCAAGTCGTGCGTCGTGTAATTATTCTCATGGATCTTCAACTGTCGTGATGCGTAGGCAATGAATTTGTCTCGTTGCATTAAAACACAACCGAGTCCTTGATGGGAAGCATCACAATAAGCCACAAAGTCATCGTTGCCCTCTGGGAGTGTTAAAATTGGAGCATTGCACAATCTTTATTTCAGTGTTTGAAAGGCCTCTTCTTGTTTCTGCGTCCACACAAATGGTTCGCTTTTCTGGGTTAGCTTTGTGAGTGGCAAGGCTATCCTAGAGAAATTCGAAATGAATATCCTGTAATACCCCACCAAACCCAGAAATGATCTGATTTCTGTAGGTGTTGTGGGAACATCCCAGTGCTTGATTGCCTCAATCTTGGCAGGATCCACGTGAATACCATTACTGTTAATCACATGACCCAAGAACTGAACTTCTCTTAGCCAAAATTCACACTTGGAGAATTTGGCATAGAGTTGTTCATTCTTCAAAAGTTCCAAGATTGTTCTGAGGTGGTGTTCATGTTCTTTCTCACTCTTTGAGTAGATCTGTATATCATCAATAAAGACAATAACAAACTGATCTAGATACGGCTTACTCACCCTGTTCATAAGATCCATGAACACTGCCGGTGCATTCGTCAATCCAAATGGCATCACCATAAACTCATAGTGTCCATATCGGGTACGAAAGGTCGTCTTGGGTATGTCTTCTTCTTGTATCTGGAGCTGGTGATAACCTGAACGCATGTCTATCTTAGAGAAATAATGAGCTCCTTGCAATTGATCAAACAGATCATCAATCCTTGGTAACGGAAACCGATTCTTGATAGTGAGCTTGTTAAGCTCTCTGTAATCAATACACATCCTGAAAGATCCATCCTTTTTCTTGACAAACAGGACCGGAGCTCCCCATGGTGAGAAACTCGGTCAGCTGAACCCTTTGTCTAGTAACTCCTGTAATTGATTGGACAGTTCCTGCATTTCTGATGGCGCAAGCCTATAAGGAGACTTAGCCACAGGAACCGCTCCAAGAATTAAGTCAACTCGGAATTGCACCGATCGTTCTAGTGGCAATCCAGGTAAATCATCCGGAAACATGTACGCAAAGTCTTTCACAACCGGTACATCTTGAATCTTGATTGCCTTTTTGTCTTCTTCCACTACGTGAGCAAGAAATGCTACACACCGTTTCCTTAGACACTTGTGTGCCTTCATGCACAATATTAGTTTGACACTGCAATTTGCTTGATCCCCATGAATTTCCAACTCCTGATTGTTCTCCACTAGAATACGTAATAGCTTTTCGGAACAGATGATTTCACTGTTAAGGGACAACCAGTCCATCCCGATAATGATGTTGAAACTGCCAGCTCCATCGGTATCAAATCGATGGAAAATGTGTGCTCATCAAGTGTCAATGGGCAGTTCCTAAATACCGTGTTAACTGTTATCTGCTTGCCATTTGCTACCTCGATGATATCAGGGGAGTCCAAAGATTCCTAAACATGATTAAGTTGGCATACAAAATCAGATGAGATAAAACTTTGATCCGCACTAGTGTCATATAATATAGATGAATAAAAGTCAGATAAGAGGAATGTACCAGTGACCACGTTCGGGTCTTGTCGTGCAGCAGCAGCTCCGATTTGAAAAGCTCGTCCTCTAGCTACCTAGCCCTTGGTTGCATTCTCTTGGGACAATCCCGCGAGAAATGTCCAGGTTCGCCACAAGTGTAGCAAGACCTGTTGTAAGCAGCAAGACGGGTCAGTACGACCTATCTCATTCATCGTACAGACATACCCTGACATCATAGGACAATGATTTGAAGCAAGACGGGCCATAAAGAGCTGTACGACCGTCTTGATTTTTCACCCCTGACATTGCTGACATTCTAGGACAATGATTAGGATCAAGACTGGCCGTACAGACCTGTACAGGTCGTCTTGAGTAACTTTGCACTTTCAATATAAACTTATATCGTTTCAAATGAACGTATCTATTTTCAAAGATTTCTAATACTAAACTCAAATGTCTAATGATGTCGTTCTAGGATGAGAGTTTTTTCAACGATTAAGTGCCAGATTTAAATGAAGAGCCTCCTGTTGAGTACTCATACGACACGATAGATCTGAATTCTGAACCTCATGCTGATATCGGTTTTGAAAGTCAAGCATCGTATGCACAACAAAATGATTATGGGTTCGTGTCAGTAAACAAAGTAACCCGAAGGCGACTTATGAAGAAAAACCGGCTGATTCACACATTAACTGGGAAAGAAACGAGGTACGCTTGATAAATGATAATTCCAACAATTTCTTTGTTTTCAACGCTTCCCCAATTTCCAGATGTTAGTCACTTCAACAGCCTTCGATGCTTATACGGGTATCCAAAATACAAAAGAGATGGATGTTTGTTGTCCCAACCATTCTTTTAGACCCAAGCCTGCTAAAGAAAGGGATAATTTATAACAAAGTCTTAGTGTTGTTTTCTAGGTGTAGTGCTTCTTCCCCTCTGCTGCCTATTGGTATTAGTGGACTAGAATTGACCTGTAATACCGAACCATAGGTATAACATTTCTCTCAATACTGGAATCGAGAATTGAAATATAGCATCTGAGGCTGCATTAATCGAGGATACACGACAGAAGGAAGAATATAGTTGTAGTCTTAGAATATAGTTGAACCAAAAAACCTATTTTTTTCTAGTGATCGTGTGATAACTTTTTATTCTCATTCATTCAAGATATTATATGAGTGAACCTATTACGGAATCTAATTAAATTAAAAGTTTTATAAGATTATTGTTCACTCTAAAAGAGAAAATAGATTCGATACAAAAAAAATGATCAAAATAGGAATAATTTTCTAATTTGATTCCATAATGATTCGAAAAGAGTTTCAATTTAAAACGAAATTACACGACCCAATTCTTATTATTTGTTTATAAGTTGAGTTGAAAAATGATCCAAGAATGCATTCGCTGATTGCAAACACGGTATGCGTAGATGTTGCAGATGATTAATCAATTTCTTTTAATAAAGTTGTGACTTTATCAATATCTTGATTGGTTCTTTGGACCTAGATAATACGAAGTGATGAGTTGGTTATTACTTCTATAGTGATTTGTTTATACTATGGGCTGTTTTTTTATACTAACCCCCAAAAAACCAACGAGTCACACACTAAGCATAGCAATTTGATCAAAAGATTAATTTAATTTTTATTAAACCCTATAAAATTCTAATTGTTCATTTTTTATTGAACGGAGAATAAAAAGAAGAAGCTTATTTATCATTTTTTGCTCCATCGTATGAGTGATCGGTTCGTGTGACTCATTCGTACGAATTACATATCCTATAAATACCTGAAAAAACAAAATATTTACAACTCCTGAACATTCCCTGTCAAGTCACCTAGGTTTTAGAGTCGTCCCTTGCATTCCAACTTCGTTCTCCGAGCCGTGGTGTTCGATTTCAATCAAAACGTTGATTCCTAATCATCGGATTACCACGGGGCATCTAGATTTCGATTGGAAAACCCCCGAATAGGATTCCGCACTATTTGAGGGCCTGCCGAGCATAATCAACAAGGAACTTTGTTGTTTCCGAGGTCCTACAACTAGTACCTGACCGTCCGGCAACCGTACCGCATATGTACTTTCATTACTATGTGAATAACAATTATGTGATAACAATTTTGTGAAACTTAGAACAGTTGTATGTATTTCAATGAGAATTGGAATATTAATATACAACAATTGACATGAAATAACAAGTATTCATGAGAAATGACAAAAACAGTTCGGTTGTGATCTGATTCCCACAAATAACAGGAATCAGATAGCCGATAGTACAATGAGAAAACAATTGGAAATTAGGGAAAACAATGATAAAACAGTTAGATTTAGTTGTGTCTGTCTGTGAGAATGCCAATTCCAAAATCAACAATTCGATATCGTTTTCAAATCTTAAACTGACAGTGTGTTTGCGTGTATGACGATTCACACAAACATATATGTGGGATTAATGTTCTGAATGATATTTGAAAAGTACAAAAAAAATCAGAAAGTAAAGCCATCGTCGTGTTCGTTCGGGTGACAATTCGAACGAATACGTGCGAAGGTGATACGATCTGACGAAACGGTAAAAATAAACGTTTTCGAAACTTTAAAATAAGAAAAATAAATTTATCATATTTACTAGGAATTACAACCTTAAAAAGATTAAAAGAAAACCACTTTTATTTAAAAATACGAATGCTACGTTACGTTTGTAAACATAACGTAAACGCGAAACCGAAGAACCCGAACGTACCCGAAATGAAAGTGGGTATAAAGACCCTAAAAACACATTAAATCCCATATTTAATTCACCATCTACCACCTCCACTGTCTCTCCTCTGGTTCTCTCTTTCTCTAAACCTCTCTATCTAGATTTTGAATCCAAAATCACAATTTCTTCACCAAATCCTTCAAGTTTGGTACCAAATCAAAGCTTGGGATCTCTACATTACAAAAATACAAAGAATCGGAGCGAAAATCAGCTAAAATAAAGGTAAAATGATGGTGGAAGGTTCGGTTTTTCAGGGTTTTTGTTAAACTCGAATGGCTGAACTTGTAGACCCACTTTCTACCTTCAAATCCCATTAAAATCACATAAAAATGACTTTACCACACTTGGATACAACTGGAATTAAGATCTGGTTTGGACTATGTTAGTATCGACACATGAAGCTCCTAATATCGACAGAAGAACACAACCAACATAGTACCGATGGTGCTCAAGGGTTCTGGCCAACTCAACCATTGATATTGTCAAGTTGGATGGCCTAAAAATCTGGGACTCATCGACATTAGCATCTTCGACGAAGTCCAAGTATTACGCAAGTGAAAACCATCGATAATAGCTTCCATGTGAAACACGGTCGTCAAACTTAGTGGCTGTCGATACTGATAGTATCGGCAGTCCACTTTTGAAAGTTTCTAAGTGTTGGTCGATACTGCCCGTGTTGATACTAGCTCAGATCCATCGATATTAGTATGGTTATGTTATCCAAGTAACTTAAACCAAAAATCAAGCAATATGGATCACGTGGTCATATGATTGATTTGAAACAAGCGATGTCGATGGGAATTCATGAGGGTTCCTAGATGTTCGGTTATGAGGATCCCATCGATATTACCTTGTGTCCATCGATACTATCTAAAACAAGCTCAAAACATATATAAACTATAAACCAAGTGTTTTAGTAACAAAAATATGATAAAAACAATACCAAAGGATGACAAGAAAGTTACATTTTTGCTCAAGCATGAATAGGGTTTTCAAAGGGTTAAACGATTTTATGATCCGTTGATTCTATCTTTGATTTATTTTAAACAAGTATAACTTATGAATTATATGTTTTATTAACCAACACATGATGAAAACAATAACAATAGATAACAATAAGGGGTTAACAAATTAGTATGAATTGAGAATCACTAGGGTTTCACTAAATGATTAACAATATTCTAAGTATTTCAAAAACATAATCTATTTTTTTTCAAAGTGTTATAGTTTTGAGTAACATTTTCAAAATAGATTAAAACTTAATGATAAAAGGTTAACTTATAATGGGATATCATCATATACTAAGTCTAACCTAAATGGTTAAATGTTAGTATACTTCATTACAAGGTATGTCTAGGGTTAAGCAAAGCAACAAGGAATTTCAGTAAGTGTACTCAATCTTAGTGTTATACATCCCACCCAAAACAAATACTTATAAGTCTTACAACAACAAAGAGCACGTGCATTACTTGATTTCTAGTAAACCACTATAACACCAAGGTGAGTTCATATGCCCCGTTTCTAATCTTTTGACTTCAAATGAGGGGCTGAGAACCATGCTAAATTCTTTTCTTAAATATTTTAGGACATTATTTAATTAATCAGGTTTATAAGATAAGAAAGGTTTTACCTTTGTTATCCTTTCTATATCTATGTTTGTGTGTGAATCTGAATTTATAACATAGGGGATAATTCAAGTGTGGATTACAATTACATGAGATATCAAGAATGATATCATGATAACTGTAGGAATCGTACGAATCCTATTCGGGGGTTTTCCAATCGAAATCTATTCACCACGTTGTAATCCGATGGATAAGAATCAACGTTTTGATCAAAATCGAACACCACGGGTCTGGAATCGAAGTTGGATTGCAAGGGAGGCACTGAAACCTAGGGATGTGACACGAGAATGAGTAGAGATATTTAAACATTCTGTTTTTCAGGTATTTATAGACAACAGCATGTCGGGCGAATGAGTCAAGCTAATGACTCATTCACACGAATGAGCCATCCACATGAATAAATCATATTTTTGATTCATTCGTTTGGCTTGACATTCGCTATATGTTCATTCGTACGAATGAACTCACTTTTAGGTTCATTCATATGAATGGTCCTGTTTGATATATAAAGTGAAAGTCAAACCTGATAAACATATATAAACACAACCAAACAATAGGAAATACTTGTTTTCATTAATAATGTCAACATGGTACAATCAAAATAAACAATTACATAACTTCATGGTACAATCAAAATAAACAATTACATTGAACTAGGGACACTATATTCATGAACAATAACATAACTTCATGATATCATCAAACAATTTTGAAAACATTGTGTGATAAGACAAGTTCTTATACACCGTGTTAAAGACATTGAGACAATTACATTGAGATCATAACAGTGAGATGAGATGACACTAAGACAATAACAATGAGATCATAACATTATATTGATTACTAGAAAGCCTGATTCCATTATATCACTTTATTCATGTGTCCATTATTCATTTCAAGTCCTAAGTCCCTTTATATATCGTTTACTATCGGAAGTTACTTGCAAAGCCTAGAGGCATCTTCCTGAGAGGAATAGTATTCATAACTTTGGGAGGTAGCCACCTTAGGATAACTTTGTGCTTCCTAGATTGAGCGTCAATCTCTGGCAGGTAATACCTTTTAGGTTGTTGAGGTTTGAAGTTCACCCATCTCTTTCTATACTCAAACTTGATTTGCCTCGCAAACCAAGATGACATTCCAGAGTATTCTCAATAGAGCATGTTCAGATGTGCTAACTGATTGAACTCAAAACTTGACAACGTCTTAAAATCATGCGGGAATTTAAAGTACTGAATTCCCCATTATCTCTTTACTCCATAGAATCCTAGATCTTTGAAATATGCCCAACTCAAAATGCAACTGCCAGATCTATATCCTTTGGTCTTGTAAACTTTTGTGTATTGAACTGGAGTGGGGGGAATGTTATCTTTCTTGAGTGTCTGCCAATAAGCAGCCCACTCCTCCTTCCTTATTTGTAGGTCTACTGCAGTACCCTCCTTATCACCTTCCTTCTCGTCAATTTTATGTTTGAGTTCGTCTTCTGAATGTTGACGGAAAAGATCGGTGAAAGTTGGTAGCTCTTCTTCTGCAGAAGTGTACTTGACAGATTCTCTGTCATCAAGGCCTTCTAAAATAACCTCATCAACATCATCGAACGACTCATGAGTTGGGAGATCTGAAGCAGGAACGGAGGAGTCATCAACGACAACCTCGTTAGGATTTAACCTGAACTGCTCAACAATGTATTCCTTTGTCAAGCAGTGAATGATCTCTCCTTCTTCCTTGTCATAACTGACTGAGTGCTGTATAATGCCCTGAGCGTCTAAAATCATAGTCAACGTGTCATCCAAACGAGTATGGAGCTTTATTATGTTTCTTCTTTGATCTGATCTCACCAGTGGATGAGTTCCCTGAGTTACTAGTTGAACTTGCAGCGGCATCTCCTTCTCCATCATTGTCATCGTCATCATCATTAGTGTCATATGTGCTATCATAGTCAACCTTTTCTTCATCAGCCTCATCATCTTCATCTTCTTCGTCTTCCTTGTCTGAATCAACAGAATCAGGTTGGGATCCCTTAATCCTTGGAGTAGAGTCTTTTAAGCTTTCAACTGCCTCAGATAGGAGTAGGTTGTCAGCCTCTAGGGCAAGGATTCTATCATTGAAGCCATGAATAGTTAGGGCGAGCTGATTATGCTTATCAACAGACTTGAGAAGGCGATCTTCTAAATCAACATTGCACACCCTTAAATCAACCCTTTGATCAGCAACCTGCAACACTAGAGCATCCTGTTCACTAAGTCTCTGTGTCAGTTGGGCAATGGCTTGATCTTGTTCGTGGTTCCTTTACATCAACCGAAGGACCAAGCTGTTCAATGTGCTGAGTTGTTTAGCAAATGAGACAATCAGTATGAAAGAATCTGAGCGTGTAATGGAATGAGCAGTAGAAGCAATTGTAAATATTGCAGCAGCGGCATAGGAGGTCTGGGAGAAAGTGCCAGTGGAACGTGTAGGAATTGTCCCAGACCTAGACAGTGAAGAAGTTAGTGTTGTTGCAGCAGGTACAGCAGTGGAAGCTGCAACAGAAACTGACTATGTCCTTCTCTGCAGGATGAATCTTGTCATCTTCCTCTTGGCAGTTGGAGGAGAAGATGTCTGAGTTGTTGTACGAGTAGAAGAGTGAGGAGAAGGAGCCATGTCAAACTCTGGAATAAATGTGGGATCCTCAATCTCCTCAATACTTGAGGCTTGATCCCTTGGCCTCTTCTTTATCCATACAACTTGAGATCTCACACTAGTAGTGACGCACTCATTTTCAGTCTCTTCTGAGTCTATGTCATCTGTGACAGCATCAGCTCCAACATCCATGTTCTCCAAGTCAGTACTTCGGTTTTCCTCTCCTTCATCACCAGATTTAGGCACACTGATCTCAACTAAAGCAGATACAGTGGCTGTAGAAACAAAAGTAGTATTAACTCCCTGATGTGCAACACCGGTATCACTAGCATCCCCAACATCACCAACACCAACAATATCATCACCACCAGCATCCCCATCATCATCATCATCACCATCATCATCATCATCATCACTATCTCCCTAAGGAACAATCATATACTCAATGTCAGAGTCAGAGTCAACATGCCTCCATCTCCTCCTGGTAGGTGCAACATAATCAGGGTTAATGAGATGTCCGAAGAGGCGACGATCTTGGGGTTTGTCTTCCTTTCCGCTATAAGTTTTAAGTCGGTTGAGTGTAGTGTATGACATATGCTCCAACCGAATGATATCAATGTTAATATTGGGAAGATTAGGCAGCTGAGCATCAAAAATCATATGAAGAAACCTGGGGTACATTAGGTACTTCTTATCACCTTTAGAACTAATATTCTCCTTCATATGAGTGAATACCATTTCAGAGAAGTTGAAGGGAATATTCAAATGAGTGCCACAAAAGCAGACTGAAGAGTGTCTCGAAGTTCATCAAATCCTCCATGCCCTGATCCCAAACAATGAACTAGGACATGGCAAAGATACTTAAAGGAGGAACTGAGGAAAGCTTTGTTAAGGACTTCCATAGTTAAGTCCCCATCATACCTGCACCTTAAAAAGCAACCCCGAACTAGGTGCTTATCTAGAACCTCAGGATGATCCTGCAGATCCCGAAAGCCACATACTCTTTTAACATGTTCAGCTGACACTACGACATCTCTACCTCCCACTACCCGTCTAATAACCGTTGGCTCAAATATGCAATCAATCTCTGAAGATTCCCAAAAAGACTTCTGATGAGATAGATAAGGTACGTGCGTGGTAGAGATTGCTGAGAAGATCCGAGATCGTATAAGAAAGGTGATAATGTCAACAAAATATTCTGCATTCTTGGTAGATGTATTGAGGTAAGCACAGATGTTGTGCTTTGAAAATGCTCTAAGGTCAGACATTCCATTTTTGTGTTTTATTTGATTGCGATAGATCCGAAACCTAAAACCCTAAAATCTTGATCGAAAATGGTTCATTGAATGGATTACAGCCGGTGAAACTTGATCCAAAACATACCTGAAATGATCAATAAAGGTTTTATGATCATAATGGGGAAGAATCACGGCTAAAACGAAAATGATGATTGAAAACTCTGAATAGGCGAATGGATACACACACAGTTAACGAGCGAAGGTAAGAACAAATGAGCCTTCGGACGAATGTAAGGACTTAAATATAATTCTCATTCGTGTAGGTGAGCCATTCGTCATAGTTGTTCATGCGGATAAGCCATTCGTCCATGTGATTCATTCGGGCGAATGAATATCCAGATTGAGTCATTCGTGCGAATGAGTAACTGTCCTTAATTCTTTTTGACATTTTGGCAAAGACAAGCACTCAAGCACAATTGTTATGAAGTTTTGTCTGGTTTGATGATATTAACTGGTTTGGTGAGAAGTTTAGACAAGACTAACCATCTGAACAAACAAATGATCACTTAAAATGAAAATTAAAAAAAATCTTTTTGTATTTTTCCGATAAGAAGGAACTGTACGACTAAACTATTAAAACCAAAACACATGTTTTTGTGAGCAATCTTTCAGAAAAGTAAAATGTATATACCAGAACATATCAATTGAGAATCCTTAAGTATTATACCTTTGACACATTTGGTTTATGATGCAACTACTGACTTGATTGTCCATTTTAAACCTAACCATACTTAGTTTTTCAACAATTCAGTGATCAACTATATTTTCTGATTGAGTTACCCATTCTAGTCAACTTGGAAGGGTCAAAACTAGTTTATAACTCATCTTATCATAACTTAATACCTTGGATCATAAATTCTATAAGGTTCCAGTTTATTATCTTTTTTCATTTTTCTTTTGATAAGTTTCTCGAATTCAACACATTCTCATGTACGGCTTCAGCTAGGTCTTTTCAAAGTAATATGGCACGTGTCAGAATTGTGTTGACTGAGAATTTTGTTCTATCCAAATGGATGGCTTCAACTAGGCTGCAACCCAGTATATGGCACATATATGGAATCGAACTTATTTTAGTTTTGTATTTTGCTAGCTTATCCTATCTGAATGGACGGCTTCAACTAGGCTGTAACCTAGTGTATGGCACGTATACAGAATCGGACTTATTTTTATTTTTGTGTGACTCAATCATTCTTATCCGAATCGACGGCTTCAACTAGGCTGTGACTCAACAGTGTGGCACGTATACGGACTTGAAATCATGAATTTTTGGAAACCTCATAAGATCCTATAATACAAGGTGTACACATGATTTGAATTACAATTTGTTTATCCCTTATTTCAGTTTTCTAGACTAGATCTCACAAGTCAGAAATTCTGAGTAATCACCAATTGTCTCGAAACTTGTAAAGCAAGCCTATCAGTACATGATACCATAACACCCATGTGCTTTCAGTTTATGCACTCAATTTTGCTTCAAAGAATATGACTAGTTAATACATCACTTCCCAACTAAGACTTTCTCATTTTTCACAATTTTTTAATGTTTTTGGTTTTTCTATGTAATGCTTTTTCTCCCCCTAAAAACATAAAACTGAAAATCGTTTTGGGTTTTTGAACAAGCAAAGTAAATGTAAATGTAAATTAATATATATATATATATATAGAAAAGGAGAACGAAAATTAAGAAAATGATCATTTGTTTGACTCAGTTAAAGATATGACTATCTTTTTGAATGACACCATTAGCCGATAACGGATACAGAAATCTGGGTTTATCAAAAGCTTTAGTGTAAAGATCAGCTTTCTGGCGATCGGTGAGAATTTTAACAATATCGATTAGTTTCTTTTCAAAACAATCACGTATGAAGTGATATTTAATGTCGATGTGTTTTGTTTTTGTGTGCTGGACAGGATTTTTAGTGACAGCAATGGCAACAGTATTATCAACAAATATAGGAGTGTTAGAAAATGTTAACCCTTAGTCCCTGAGCTATTGTTGAATCCAGATGATTTGTGAGCTACAACTAGCAACAGCAATGTATTCATCTTCACATGTGGAAGTAGACACCGACGTCTACTTCTTGCACTACCGGGTAACCAGGCATTTTCCAAAGAATTGACACCCCGCTGATGTTGATTTTAAATCCCGCTTGCATCCACCATAATCCGAGTCACTGTAAGCAGTAAGATCAGAGTCATCATCATTAGGATACCATAAGCCTAGATCCGAGGTACCCTTTAGATAACAAAAAATTCTTTTCACAACAATGAGATGAGATACTCTTGGTTTTGATTGATAGCGAGCACACAAGCAAGTAGCGAACATGATGTCTGGTCGACAAGCTGTGAGATACATGAGAGATCCGATAACTCCTCGATACAGAGTGACATCGATTAACTCCCCCTTTTCGACTGGAGTAATCCTATGATTAAGAGCCAGTGGGGTACCAGCAGATTTTGCATCTGACATATTGAAGCGGCTCAGAATGTCACCAACATACTTGGTCTAATCAATAAGAATCCCTGCCTCAAACTGATCCACCTGTAATCCAAGAAAGAATTTTATCTCACCCATGGAGCTCATCTCAAACTCATCCTTCATAACTTTTCCAAAATCTCTGCACAGAACATCTTTTGTGGATCCAAAGATGATCTCATCCAAAGATACTTGCACCAAAAGCAAATCTCCCTCCTTTTCTTGAATGAACAATGTGCAGTCAATGACACATCTTCTGAACCTGTTGTTAAGAAGATGAGTAGACAGTGTCTCATACCACGCTCGTGGAGCTTGGTGCAACCCATATAAGGCCTTTCCTAGCTTATAGACTTGGTCATGATGTAATGGATCTTCAATACCGAGAGGTTGATTGGCATACACAACTTCATTAATCACACCATGAAGGATTGAACTTTTGACATCCATTTGATAAACTTTGAACTTCTTGTAGGATGCATAGTCTAAGAAAATTCGGATTGCTTCAAGACGAGCAAGTGGTACAAACACTTCATTATAGCCAATCCATTCAATCGGTCTAAAGCCTTGCACTACCAGACGTGCTTCGTTTCTGAACACAATACCATGATCATCACGCTTGCAGCGAAGAACCCTTCTAGTGCCAATCACTTTAGCACCCTTGGGTTTATCAACAAACTTCCAAACAACAAGTTTCTTAAATTGAAGCAATTCTTCCTGTATAGCGTCTACCCATGATTCTTCTTTCAATGCTTCAGTAATCATTTTGGGTTCAACTTGAGAGATGAAACATGAATGGGCACAAAAGTTTACATCTCCAAAATCAAGTATGTCAGCAAGACCTCCTGAAGATAGTTGATTTCGAGTCTTTACTCCGTCATTCAAATTTCCAATGATGATCATACGAGGATGCATGTTGTTAATTCTACCCTCCGGATGAACAGGAAAAACAACTTGTGGATCAATATTGTTAAGATTGAAATCCTCAAGAGCATGTACAAAATTGTAAACATCAGGTTCTGCAGCATCTAGCTGAGAGTGATGATCATTTGTCTGTATAGGATCAGGAATAGATGAAGGTTGCACTGGTTCATTAGGTTCATTATGTGCATCATACATCATTTGAAAAACATCTTCATCAGAGTACATAGGAGGCATATTGAAGGAGTCAAATAGATCTGAATAATCAAACATCCAATCTAGCCCCTTTCCAGGTGGAGGCATAGAATATCTTTGAACATCCACATGGTTCCACTCCTCCACATTATGAGTTGATCTATTGTAAACTATTTTATTAGGAGTGTTGTACCCAAGAAAATAACCTTCTTCCACCTTTTAATTAAACTTACCTTGCTCATGTTTCTTAAGCATTGTGCATGGAGCACCAAACGGTTCAAGATACTTAAGATGTGGCTTTCTGTTATGGAGCAATTCAAAGCAAGTTTTCCCATGTTTCTTAACAATTAACACTTGGTTCAGAGCATAACAAGCATTAGCAACTGCTTCATTCCAGAATTGAACCGATATAGAGGAGTCAGCAAGCATAGTCCGAGCAGCCTCAATTAACATTATGTTCTTTCGCTCAGTAACACCATTCATCTGAGGGACATATGGAGCACTAAATTGTTGAATAATTCCACGTTCATTGCAGAAAGTCCCATGTTGTGGTTCTTGAATTCAGTCCCGATGTCTATTCTGAACATACGAAGAGTATCTGGAGAACTCATCAGTAATGACCAAGCGATATTGATCTCCAGCAATGCTCTTGCGCTTGACAGGACCAAAAGATCCACGTGGAGAAGCTCAAGTGGAATAGTAATTAAATGGAACTTCTTGAGTTTATGAGACTGCTTGGTTTGCTTTCCCTTTTTGCATAAGATACAAACATTAGACAGTTTGAACTTCTTTAACCTCACTCCTTCAACCAGATTGTTGTGAACCAAGTGATTCATTTTGTGTAGAATCAAATGGCCCATCTTCTTATGCCAAAGGATAGAATCTTTCTCTGTTTCCTTAGACATAAAACGTGAAGCTGTAGAAGAGGTAGTTGATGCTATGGCCATGTTGAGAACATACAAATCCTGTTTTCTTGGAGCTGACATCAAAATCTAGTCTTCAGGAATATTGATACCTTGCTTGAGACTGTGGCAACTTGAATCATCAAAAAGAACTCTGTATTTCTTGTCACAGATTTGTGAAACAGAGAGAAGATTATTTTCCAGCTGCTTCACATACTTCACTTTGTCAAATCAAACTTGACCGTTAGAAAGAATTCCTTCTCCAGTAATAAACCCTCCTTTGTCTCCAGCAAAAGCTACATATCCTCCTCTAATTGGGTTGGCATTGCTAAGAAGATATATGTCTCCAGTCATGTGCCTTGATGTCCCACTATCCATGGTCCAAGTGCTTTTAAGAGCAGGATTTGGGCAACCTGCACATTCACAAATCATTAGTTGAAATTGGGAACCCAAGCCTTTACAGTCTTGGGTTGACCCAATAAGTCTAGGATTTTCATCTCAATCCATTGTCCATCCTGATTCATTTTATCTGAAAGAGGTGAAGATTTTTCATTGTTTGAAAATGAAGTCTCAGAAGACTTTGCCTTCCATATAGTATTTTTGCTGAAAGAATTTTTCAAATAGACAGAGGATGGTTTGGATTGTTTGACAAGAACAATCTTGGGTAAATTCTAATTGACAATTACCCTTTTACCCTTATCTTGAGACTTGATGTGAGGTGGGTGCTTGGGTTTAACTTGAGGTAAGTGATGAACTGATTTGACCTCATTTACAAAAGACTGATTTGTTTTTCTATGTGGTGCAAAGTGTGGTTTAATTAAATGAGGGAAAGATATAGCAAAATGCCCTAATGCACCACATTAAAAGCAAGCCCTTTTATCCTTTGATGAAAACTGTTTGGCTTTGGTCTGAAATTGTTGGTTTTGAAATTTAGAAATATTTTTTTATGCAAATCAGTTAGTTTTGTTTTGTCATGTTTGAAACCCAAACCCTTTGTTCCATTGAAAACAAGATTGTCAGTCTTGTTGGACCCACTTGCTTCACCCTTTTGTGAATCCTTCACAAAGCCTATGGCTTTGTGGAATTTTGAAGTCAAAGGAGATAAATTTTCCTTAGATGGGATTGGGTCAACCTTTTTGACACAAGATGTCTGATTCTTAAAAGTAGTAGCATGGGATGATGAAGACAAATTATCCTCAGAAGCAGAGACCCAATCCTCAACCACTCCCTCTACAAATGATTCTTCAGAAGATGAAGAATCATCGTTTGAAATAATCCAATAGGATCAATTACCAAGGGAGTTTTGACTTGAAAATCTTTGATTTCTTTGTCATTAGGTGAATTGACAAAACAATTTAGGACTGGTGGAGGACAATGGTTGTACTTTGCTTCTTTACCCTTCCCTTTCAGATCAGTCCCATCACTGATCATGTGTTCAATGATATAAGAAGAACTCCCATAGCTCATGAGCGTACGACTCAAGGTCTTATAGTCGCACTCAACAATAGCTAATTTCTTCTTAGTCTCATTGATGGTATTAAAATAAGAATTTATGGCATTTTGTTTGTTAAGAACAGTGATCTCAATCTCATGCATCTATTTGTTTAAAGATTCAATTTTTGCCTGAAAGCCTTTTTATTTGATTTTAGAATCTAATTTGCTTCAATACATTGATTAAGATCACTAATAAGAGCGGCATTAAGCTCTTGATATGCCAAGACCTTACTTTCAAGATCAATACATTTGAAACATTTGGAGTTTTGAGATAGACAATCATCATATAGCTGACTATCGTCAGATGAGGAGGCATTGTTAACCATCAAGGCTTTTTGAGTGATATGTTGATATTCAGAATCAACATCAGTTTGTTATAGAGTTTCTTAGTCTGAATTGATATCATCCTCTGAAACTGATGACTCAGTCAATTCAGAGTTCTCATCTTCTGAATCGCTCTCTACACCAGTTACGGCTTCATCTTCTTTCTTGATCTCAGCAATACAAGCTTTCTCTTTTGATCTCAGCAATACAAGCTTTCTCAGCATTAGGCTTTCTCTCTACACCTGTTCTTCTGACAAAGTCCTTTGCCCTTCTAACTGCACTTGCCAAAGCCCACATAATATCAATTCTTTACATGTCATATGGATCAATTTGTGAGCAATCTTCATTGGTCAAGTGTGGATTTCCAATTTGTCCAGAACACAATCCATCATATGAACTTACAAGAGTTGATAAGAGATCCATGTGCTCTTTAGCTATCTCTACTATCACGTTATCAAAATTGTCTGTCTTCAAGTTGATGACAAAATGATTATCCTCTGAATGGGATGTGGAAGTGGCAGCAGCCTGACTGAAATGAGCATGATTTGAATTTGGAACCTCTTTGGTCTGAGATACAAAGGCAGTCTTCAAAGGAGCATGTGAAGAAGTTCTGTCCACAGTGGGAGTAGAATAGTAGATGGAAGGATCTTGAACTTGAGATACTCTCTGGGCTTTCCACTTGTTTTCTATGTCTTGCTCCTTAAGCTTTTGAATAAAATCATTTATATCCATAGTGGCAAGCATCTTACTCTGCTTCAGCACCATAAGAAAAGATTCCCACTTGGGAGGTAATAAATCAGACAGACATCGTATCCTTTCTTGGGTTGTTGTCTTAACTTGATGATTGAAAAGCTCACTGAGAAGATGATACAATCTTGCAATTAGCTCATCCAAGGTGTGACAATCCGACTTTTCGAATTAACCTCGTTAACTGAAATAGCGAGATCACAGGCCCAATAAAGCCAAGTTAGGCCCAATGAGACCAAGGTAGGCCCAATGAGCCAAGGTAGGCCCAATAAGGCCAAGGTAGGCCCAATGAGGTCTAGGTAGGCCCAATGAGGCCCAAGGTAGGCCCAGTTGTAGTTATGAGGCCCAAAAGGATTAACCGTGCCAAATATAGTTCAATTGTTCCGATTAGTGACAATTCGGGATTTTTAGTTCAACTTTGTAAACCGAAATGCTATGTAATTGAACAAAATCAAATCTGATAGATTTGAATTAAGTAAAATCAAGTCTTGAATACCTAAATTAAAAGGTTTTAGCTTATAAAGGAGTAGAAGTATCAATTTTGACTTTTAGGAGTCAAAATTCGGACTTGAGTGGCAATTGAATTCGAGTTGGACATTTAAACTAGGTAATAACTGAAATTGATCATTTATAATCATCAAATTAATGATCAGTAACCATTATCAGACGTTATGATCCCAATTATTAGTCGAATTAATCATGATGAAAGCCATAAGTCGAAACCATCACTCCCATAAGTGAAAATCATACAATTCGGCTATAATATTCGCAATTGGGATTACAGAAACACTAGTCGGCATAATTAGAATCATTTTCATATCACAATTGCATTCTGAGAAGCCGCGGAAAGGAGACCCGATTGTGGAGTGGCCGAACATCAACTCTCAAGACTAACTCGTTCAATTGGACCTCAAAACAAGTAAGTCTTCACTCCTAAACAACCTAAAGTGGCCGAATAAGGTTAAACACATGTTAATTTTGATCCTTAACATTGAATTATATGTGCACGAATTCTAGGGTTCATCCTAGAATCCAATTTGGGGGTTTGTAATCAAACACGCTCAAGAGTCGAATTGAATTATGTAGATAGATTCGGAATACACTGATAAAGGAAATCCTTAAGTCAATTTCAGCAAGTCATTACGAATTTAATGAGGTCTAATTCTAGGGTTCATATGGAATCGGTTTTGGGGGTTTTTGATCAAATGAGTTTAAGAATCAAATTAAATAGCATGAATGATTTCAGAAGATCCCGATTAATGTTAGTGCTATGCTAATTTCATTATAGAACAACGAATTGATGAACATAGAGTTCTAGGGTTTTCGAGTTAAAAGTTTTTGGGGATTCTGATGCAAACGGGTTTGAAAATTGAATTAATGGGTATGGGTAGATTCGTGGAACTAGGTTGAATGAAAATCTGATGAGTTTAAGGATTAAGGCAAACGAATTTGATGAGATCGTATGATGGGTTTTAGAAATCAAGTTCGAATCTGTGTACTCCCAAATAAGTGGGTTATAGTGTTTTGTTTTCGAATTAAAATCACCTAGAGACTCGGTCGAGTAACCAGAAGCGAAGTCCTATGGTTTTAGGCTTAATCGGATTCGAACCGAGGTCAAATTGTGGCTAGTTGGTTCGGCTAAGGAATAACAAAGGGGGAACCGGTCCAGTGATGTTTAAAACAATTTTGAATCGAATATGTTAACAAAAGATAGGCTAGATCAAATGGTTTGAACTTGTGTGTGTGTGGGAGGTCCCGGTTTCGAACCTGGGGGCTGCCATGTTTTTGATATTTAAACCAAACCTTGGTTTTTAGCCGTAATTTCTCCGTTCTAACTCCGATTCGACTCGTTCGAATTGCGTTAGAACCAAAATTCAATTCCGAACACATTTGTATAATAAAATTCATATTTTTGACCGAAAACGTAATCGCGTATGATTACGCTTATTTAAATAAAATCATAAACAATTATCTGATTTTATTTAAACGAGTTCAAAGGCACGCGTACTTTCGTATGCACGTTTCTAACGAGTCTAACATACGTGTGTTGACACGTATGTGATTCCAAGCACAAAACAACATTCCGAATAACTTTAGGTTATTGTTTAATCACAGATTCTTCGTAGAAGATTTTTACGCGAATTTACGAGTGTTTGATCATTCTGCAAATAATCAATGGTGCGTACACGGCCGCTTTCTTATTTTAACTGTTTTGGGGGAGAAAACATGTGCAACAAACATTTTTAGATACATATCACTTGCATGAGTTAGCTGTTTACATTATGTGACAACATAGCATTTACAAGTCCTTACACACTTCGAACCGTTTAGTTTGCCGTAGCGCAAAGCGTGGTAGTTGGAAATAGATCTATTAGGTTTGACAAATCTCACTTGGTAGATGGGATCTACGCAGGTGTTTGACTGACCAAACACACATTACTATTGTTTGTGCTAGACAATAGTGGCATGGCAAAAACATGCTATAGCATGGCAATCGTCAGCTTCGGTGTCGACCACTTATGTAAATAGTACAAATGACTAGCTATCATGACTATGCATGTGTGATTATGTTATCTGCAAACTTGATATACAAACTGTTGTTTTAAACATTATGAATGCTTAAACCTGTGTTATGCACCAACCTTTGTGTTGACTTGATTTACATGTTTTCTCAGGACGCTAAGGTGCACAAGAAAGCAGGCATGGACTAGGAGATTGAGTCGCATGCATGTCTTTACATTTTAGTTATTTGAATTTGAACATTTGAAACTTTGCATTGTAATTTACATTTTACAACTGTTACTGTTTTAAAACGCTTCCGCAAACTTTGAAAACTCTGATGTTATGTTTTTAGACCAAAGTATGTTTTGAAATCCATATAGAGGTCTTCGTTATGTCTAATGATCTGAGATCCTGGTTTGTCACGTTCCCAAACGGTATGATTCCGTTAGTTGAAAATTGGGGGTGTGACAGATTGGTATCAGAGACATTGGTTATAGCGAACTAGGTTTGCATTTGTAGACTTAGACTATGACTGTTAGACATTAGACACATATGCTTACACATATTACTTAGAAATTACATATGGCATTATGTAATAGACTTGCTTACACATTCCATGGCACTGCACTTACTTATGGTATTATGTAACAGGCATGGCATCTTCATCATCAGCACCGTATATCTACATTGATGATTCTGAGGATGAGGAGCCCATAGTTCCAGCACCACCATCATCACCAGCACCACCTATTCCATCTCCTCCACCATCTGAGAGGGATGATTCATACCCGGAGGAGGATCCGGAGGAGGACCCGGATGAGGATCCGGAGGAGGAGCCAGCAGAGGATACTCAGGAGATTCCTGCTGAGGGACCTTCTACCCATCCACCACCTGTATTAGATGTTTCGGAGCCTAAGAGGCAACGGACTGATGCTGAGGAGATCGCCAAACTGCGTGAGGACTTGTACTGGGCGAACGATAGGATTGAGTATAACGTTCGGGAACTCTGGGATGCGAACGAAAGACAAGATAATCTTGCCCATCTGGTCAATGATATGCGGGATGAGATGATTCATTTGATTGTTCGTCTTGAAGCTTCAGGGAACCGAGCGGAAATTATGGAAGGCAGACTTGTATCCTTGGAGGATTTAGTGGTCTCGGAGAATGAAGAAGAGGATGAAGACGATGAAGAGGAGGAAGGGGAGGAACCGGCACTAGCTGTTGATTCTGATCCTGAATCCACTGTTGAGGATGATTGATTTTCCTTGTTTTTTTTAAACTTATTAGGAACGGGTTGTGTTCCTACACTAGATGTTTGGAAAACTTATGTTTGATTTCAAAAGTATTGTACTCAAATCAAATTTCTATCTATTGAAAAACTATTATTTATTGTCAACAGTTGTGTTGATTTATATATTACATGTTGTGTTTGTTGTATTATTTACACATGTCACATTGGATCTTGATAACACTCTAACACTTCTTTTAATTAGGAAGATAATGGCTGACGAGAACATCCACATGACAGTTGCTGAGCTCAACGAGCTAATTAATAACAGAGTCGCGGAGGCAATCGCGAACTACGCTCAGACACACAACACAGGGCCACACGGTCTAGCTGGGGGATTAGTGAACCCACAGGCATGCACGTTCAAGATGTTTTTGGACTGTAAACCACACAATTTCAAAGGATCGGAAGGAGCCATTGGACTCCTACGATGGATTGAGAAGGCTGAATCTGTGTTTGAGATGTGCAATTGTCCGGATGAGAACAAGGTGAAGTATGCTACGGGAACATTGGAGGGTCCAGCTTTGACTTGGTGGAACTCGAATGTTCAGACCTTGGGATTGGGTGAGGCTAATGCCTTGACTTGGAATGGTTTCAAAACTTTACTACAGGAGGAGTACTGCCCTCGCAGTGAGATGCAGAAACTAGAGGAAGAGTACTGGCACCTCAAGATGGAGGGATCAAACATCAAGGAGTACACGACTCGATCACACGAACTGGCCAAACTTCTACCTCATATGTCACACCCCTGCGCCGCGTGCGGAATCCACGGCGCGGTGACGTATGAACAGTTGAATCATGCACAAGTATTGAATAAGAACAACCACAATGGATTACTACACTTCATAATGTTTAGACAATTGTTTAGTTACAGACAATCTATCTACCAAAAGGAAGATAACTACAGACCCAAAATATAGTTACAAAATAAGACTCCAAACAAGACAATTAAACAATTAGGATTTAGTGTGTTTCTAATCCATCCTAGCATGTTTCTTCATCTTGTTCTATCTTAGAATGGTCTCCTTAGTTGTCTCTGAGAATGTTTTAAACCTGATTACCTGAAACACGTGAAAAGTAACTGTCAACTACAGACGTAGTTGGTGAGAACAATAGGTTTAATCATTTGTAAACATGAATATATGATATAAGGCATAAGTAAGTTAAAGCAACAAAAGATTCACACGGATGAGCTGCAACCCAAACTAACATCAAGTAAGAAAATGAGTGTAAACAGTCCAATCACTGTTCGCACGAAAGCCAACATATAATATCAAGTCCCAAACCACGTTTGGAGTTAGATTATGTATAGCAATTTTGAAAACCATAATGACACCAGACCTGCAGTTAGCTTTTAAAACAAATTTAAAAGCTAACTCCATCCTGGATAAGAACCAATGTGTCCGCTTTCCCTTGTTGTGATCACCCAGTACTAACGCTAAAGAATATGATACTTGATGCGTTTACAAGTTTGTTTACAACAATAGACACCATGTTTATGAACCTTACTTTAACCGAACGTGTTAATGCCTTATTTGATAACATGAATTGAAAACCTTGATTTAATTCCATGAATTAAATCCTTTGTTTTGAATACCATGAAATGAATCTCTTGATTTGAATGCCATGAAATGAACCTTTTGATTTGAATACCATGAAATGAAACTCTTGATTTGAATACCATGAAATGAACCTTTTGATTGAATACCATGAAATGAAACTCTTGATTTGAATACCATGAAATGAACACCTTGATTTGAATACCATCAATTAGTGACCTTGTATAATAACAAGGTTTATAACAAAGAGTTTATAAAATCCATTACTTAAAAGTGTTTATTCTTTATAAAAACATTTGAATAAATCTGTTATGAAACAGTTCAAAGATCCTTTATAAAACCTTTTTAGAAGAATAGTTTAATAGTTGATAATTCCTTTAAAACAGTTGATGAATCCCTTGGATTCGTAAAATGAACCTGTAATGTTTATAAGAATACACACATCCTGTGTAATGAAATACGATTGTAAATAGCGGGTTTGATCACGTGTTCCACCCCAAAACAGTTGTAAAACAGTAAAAGAGGGGCTAGTGTTCTCACCTGTCTGCAGTAGACTCTGAACTAAACAGATAGCAAGTAGCAAACAGGACTTCTAATTGGTTCCTATATCATTGTAATAATACATAAGATATAAGATTTATAATTGTATAGACCTTGTTTCATTGATTGACTTGTGTTCTCTCGAACTTGATCACTCTTGATTACTTGATCATGATTATGATTGTTGTGTAAACTTTGAAAGTCATGATTGAGTTACTTGATTGATCATGGGTCCATGAAAATGATGTGTGATGTCCTTTTATGCACAAACTTGTTTGTACAACATCATATGTGATTTAAGAGTTTGATAAACCTTTGATACCCCAATGATTAACATAATTTATGAAAAGGTGTTCCAATTGTTTTAAGACCGTGTGATTGTGAATTGATCTTCATGATTTTTGTTAAGTTATGAACTTAACTCAATTGAGATCAATTTGCCAATTCCCTTGAGTTGTGGCCACATTATGGGCCTTAAGCCCATAATTATGATAGGCTCAATTAGAGGTTCATGGGCCTCCTATGTTAACAAGGGCCAATTGGTTGTGCTATTGGGCCAATTAAAGATCTTAATGGGCCAAGCTATCTTAATTGTGCTTGGTTTAAGTCTATGGGCCGAGTACTAATAAGATTGGGCCTTGTAAAACTGGATTGGGCCGAAAGGGGTTATGGGCTGCCACTTGGGCAGCGAACCTTCCCCATTTCCTTCTAAGGTTCGGCTTGCATGGCCAAGGGTTCGTCCGAGATTAGATGGGTTCGTGAAAAGCAAGGGTTCGGCTCTAGTGGAGGGGCGAGCATGGTTCGGCCAATGAAACTGATGAAGGTTCGGTGATAGCCAGGTGGTTCGTGCATGATTATTAGGGTTCGCGGTTAGTGCTGATCAACCAAGGGTTCGTCTAATATGATGGTTTGTATGCATGGGTTCGGCCGGCTGGATGGTTGAATGGTTCGGCAATGTACAATTGGTTCGGTGACATCATGGTTCGACTGACTGAGGACTATGGGTCGGCTGGTACTTCCACGAACCATGCAGGGTTTGTGGACTCCATAGGGTTCGTCGAAGTTGCTCATCCCCATGCAGGTTCGGCTAGAAAACCCTAATAGGTTCGGTTGGCATGGCATCATGCAGGTTCGTCTGATCCAGAAAGATTCGTGGCATCAGAAGGGTTCGTCGGAGACATGAAGGCTCGGTACAAGTTCGTGAGGTCCCCTCAGGGTTCGGCTAATGTCCAACGAACCATGCAGGTTCGTGGAGCCTCATTAGGGTTCGGCCAGCTAAGGATGAAGGTTCAGCCACCGAACCTGTTACCAGCATCATCACCCTCGTCGAACACCTGGTTCCAGACCTCGATCTACGCTAACCTAGCATCAAGGAATGTTTCTATGGTTGCGAAATTGGATGTGGTTTGCTAGAACCGGCTAAGTGTCGGGTTTAAACAAGGACACACAAGAAACCCTATTTTTCGTGAACATTCAAGAACAAATACCTCGATTTTGGCCGGTTAATTCCACTGATTTCTTGTACTTTCGTGTAGATGATGTTGAGAGCTTCGCGTGGACACCAAAAACACCGAATTCCGTCGAGAAACGAGCGAGATACGAACGTTTAAAGTGAGTTTTTCTAGAGAGAAAGAGGGTAGACGAAAATTCTAGTGAGAGAAGTGGTTGGTGATGAATTAAATGAGAAAATGGTCTTGTTCAAGGCTTTTATAGCCCGCGTGGTATTCGGGTCCGTTTCGGTCGCTCGGTTCGCGTTTCCGGAACGTAACGCGTATTTTACGCGGATTAAAATAAAAGAGTTGTTAAACTCATTAAAATGATGAGTTTCAAAATTGTAAAAATATAAAATAATCATTTTAATTATTTGTTCGAAAACAGATCATTAAACAGTAACAATTGCGTGTATACCCACAATCGCGTACGTTTTCCGATCGTATAAAAATAATTAAAGCCGTTCACTCGTAATTATAAGTTCAACATTCGTATCATTATGGATCGTCACCCATAACTATACTCAGTCTCGCTTACGCATTACGATTTTGTTTGATTAATTGTCATAATATTCGTCTTAACACTACGCACTAACACTATCCTGTTACACCGAACGCAGTATATATATAGGGCTCACTCTCGCTGCCCACCACTGTTTCGATATAACACAATATTGTTCTTGCCTAGTGTAATCGACTGTAAATATTAATACATACTTGTTCCTAAATAAATAAGATCCTGTAACACACAAGCACACATTATGAACACATGAATCACATTGATTAACTGAACATTGACACCCACTGTTCTAACACCGTTTACGACTACCATGACTAAATGTACAAATGTTACATCATATGGCTACTCCAGTCAGTAAATGGATAGAGAGGTACATCGGGGGGATTGGTGCCTCAGATTCAGGGATTGGTTACTTCTGCAAATCCCACCACAATTCAACAAGCTGTTCGTTTAGCGCATCAACTAACTGATCAGGCAGTATTACAGGGGACTCTGCCTAAACAAACATCAGCTACCAAGGTGGGAGACCACAAAAGGAAGTGGGAGAGCAGCAACACCAAGAATTTCAACCAACAATCGTATCAGCAGAACCGGAAGCAAGATTCAAACAAGTCTTACCATAATTCGAATAGTGGTCAGCAATCATCATCATCAGGGGGTTATATTGGTAAACACCCAAAGTGCAACAGGTGTGGATTTCATCATGCGGGAAATCAGTGTGATAGAGCTAAGTGTCAAAGGTGTGGTAAGATTGGGCATGCGGCTAAGGATTGTCGCGGGGAGCTACAAAACAATCACAACAATCACAATAAGAATCATAAAAAAAAACAGAAGGGTTGTTTTGAGTGTGGCAAGATGGGGCACTTTAAAAAGGATTGACCACAACTCAAGAAAGGCGGGGATAATAATACAAATGGCAACGGCAACGGTAACGGCAATGGCACCAATAACAACAACAACAACAACAACAACAACAACAATGGTGCTAGGGGCAGGGCGTTTGTGATTGGAGGACGTCAAGCACGGGAGGATCCCAACATTGTTACGGGTACGTTCCTCTTAAATAATCACTATGCCTCTATGTTATTTGACACTGGTGCCGATCGGAGTTTTGTATCTAGTTCACTTGCTAAGCTGTTAAATGTTAGTCCCACTGCCTTAGATAGTCCATACACTGTGGAATTAGCTGATGGTAAGTTAATTGTAGTGGAACATATTCTTAAGGGACGTATCCTTGATTTGATGGGTCAAACATTAGAAATTGATCTTATGCCTATTGCCTTAGGCAATTTTGATGTAGTCATTGGCATGGACTGGTTGTCCAAACATCAGGCTGAAATAGTATGCCATGAAAAGATCGTTCGTATACCTCTTTCGCAGGGAGAGACATTGTATGTACAAGGCGAGAAGAGCAGTACGCCACTGCGTCTCATATCTTGTATGAAAGCACACAAATGTCTGCGGAAAGGTCATACGGCAGTTATAGCACTTATAACTGAAAAGCCGGTAGCTGAGAAGAAGATTGAAGATATACCAGTAGTTTGTGAATTTCCGGAGGTATTTCCAGAAGACTTGCCGGGATTACCGCCTATCAGACAGGTGGAATTCCGAATCGACCTTACACCAGATGCAGCACCGATAGCTAGGGCGCCTTATCGACTTGCACCATCAGAGATGCAAGAGTTATCTACACAATTGGAAGAGTTGTTGGATAAGGGTTTCATACGACCTAGTTTTTCACCGTGGGGAGCTCCAGTCTTATTTGTTAAGAAGAAGGATGGGACTTTCCGTATGTGTATCGATTACCGGGAACTTAACAAGGTTACTATTAAAAACCGATATCCGTTACCCAGAATTGACGATCTGTTCGATCAGTTGCAAGGTTCGAGTTACTACTCGAAGATTGATCTCAGATCGGGTTATCATCAACTAAGAGTTCAAGAGGAGGATATTCCAAAGACAGCATTCAGGACGCGCTATGGCCATTATGAGTTTTTGGTCATGCCATTTGGGTTGACAAACGCTCCAGCTGTATTCATGGATCTCATGAATCGTGTTTGTAAACCTTATCTAGATAAGTTTGTCATTGTTTTCATTGATGACATTCTCATCTATTCTCAGACCAAGGAGGAGCATGCTGAACATCTTCGATTGCTGTTGGAATTACTGAAACAGGAACAATTGTACGCTAAGTTCTCGAAATGTGATTTCTGGATGCGAGAAGTACAATTCTTGGGTCATATAGTCAATGAAAAGGGCATACACGTTGACCCAGCGAAGATTGAAGCAATTAAGAATTGGGAAGCACCAAAGACACCTACCGAGGTACGACAATTCCTTGGTTTGGCGGGTTATTACCGAAGATTCATTGAGGGATTCTCAAAGATCGCTCAACCACTTACAGCTCTTACGCATAAGGGGACGAAGTATAACTGGACGGATAAACAGGAAGCTGCATTCCAGTTATTGAAACAGAAACTCTGCAGTGCACCGATTCTGTCTTTACCAGAAGGAACAGAAGACTTTGTGGTGTATTGTGACGCATCTGCACAGGGTTTGGGATGTGTATTGATGCAACGTGATAAAGTGATTGCTTATGCTTCAAGGCAACTACGACCACACGAAAAGAATTACACTACTCATGACTTGGAGTTAGGAGCAGTGGTTTTTGCCTTGAAAATTTGGAGGCATTACCTGTATGGAACTAAGTGTACCATTTACACTGATCATAAGAGTTTGCAGCATATCTTTGATCAGAAGGAGCTGAATATGAGACAACGACGATGGGTTGAGTTGTTAAACGACTACGAATGCGCGATTAAGTATCACCCGGGAAAAGCTAATGTGGTAGCTGATGCTTTAAGCAGAAAAGACACTTCAACAAGACGGGTTCGCGCACTTATGATGACAATACATACTGATTTACCTGACAAGGTACGCAGTGCTCAACTAGGAGCCTTAGAAAAGGATAATCTAGTACATGAATCCTTACGGGGGATGGAAACACAGTTGGATGTTAAACCTGATGGAATTCGTTATTTCATTAATCGACTGTGGATACCTTTGTACGGAGGGTTAAGGGAACTCGTGATGGATGAAGCACACAAGTCCAGATATTCAGTCCACCCGGGGTCAGACAAAATGTATCATGACTTGAAGGCGCTGTATTGGTGGCCTCACATGAAAGCTGATATTGCTGGATATGTTAGCAAATGTTTGACTTGTTCTAAAGTCAAAGTTGAATATCAGAAACCATCTGGTTTACTGCAGCAACCAGAGATACCGATGTGGAAGTGGGAACAGATTTCGATGGATTTCATTACTAAGTTACCCCGTACACCGAGTGGTTGTGATACGATATGGGTAATTGTTGATCGATTAACGAAATCTGCACACTTCTTAGCAATCAAGGAAACCGACAAGATGGAGAAACTGACTCGCATTTACATTAAGGAAGTGGTAGCACGGCATGGTGTGCCAATCTCTATCATATCGGATCGGGATGCTCGATTTACTTCAAACTTTTGGAAATCACTTCATAAGTCATTGGGAACTCGTTTGGATATGAGTACCGCATATCATCCACAGACCGACGGTCAAAGTGAACGTACGATTCAAACGCTTGAGGATATGTTACGAGCTTGTGTAATTGACTTTGGTGATAGCTGGGAAAACCACTTACCGTTAGTGGAATTCTCTTACAACAATAGTTATCATACAAGTATTCAGGCAGCACCGTTTGAAGCCTTGTATATTCGTAAATGTCGTTCACCAGTTTGCTGGGCTGAAATTGGTGACAGTCAAATTACAGGTCCTGAATTAGTGCACGAAACGACAGAGAAGATAGTTCAAATCCGGAACCGTATGGCAGCGGCCCGGGATCGACAGAAGAGTTACGCTGATAAACGTCGTAAGTAGGAGACCGAGTTCTTCTAAAGGTATCACCTTGGAAAGGTGTGATACGATTCGGCAAGCGCGGAAAGCTTAGTCCACGTTACGTAGGACCTTTTGAGATTCTGAAAAGGATTGGTCCGGTTGCGTATCAACTTAAACTACCAGATGAACTTAGTGGAGTTCATGATGTCTTTCATGTATCGAACTTAAAGAAATGTCTTTCTGATGAGACATTGATTGTACCATTGGAAGAAATACAAGTGGATGAACAGTTACGATTCATTGAAGAACCAGCAGAAATCATGGACCGAGAGGTCAAACAACTTAAGCAAAGCAGGATTCAAATAGTCAAAGTTCGGTGGAATTCAAGACGTGGTCCTGAATTCACATGGGAACGAGAAGACCAAATGATGAAGAAGTATCCTCATCTGTTCAAAACAGCAACTACAAACACGGAGAGCGCACGTTAAATTTCGGGACGAAATTTCCTTCAACAAGGGGATGACGTGATGCTTCACACATCAACACTGCAAATTTCAAACTGTAAGCATAAACACTTTATTCAATTGGTTTTGTTGCAAACATTTGTGTTACATTATATTTTATACATTTTATGTGCTACATTTCATATGTTACATGTTATGGTAGTACATGCATGATTAGTTACACACATTTTTCTATGTGCGGGGTTGCATAGTACAAACAGTTACAGACACTCACTATGTGTGAGGTTACACAGGACAGTATGATCAAACACAAACAGTCACAGTTAGGTGAACTAACTAGTGTACACACAAACAGTCACAATGAACGATCACATTTAGTTGTGATGTTGCAAGCATTAGATTCTGTGTGTGAGTACACACAAACACACGGAACGATCAAACCACACTATCACGTATTCCTAACTATTCCTAACATTTACTAATTTTCGAGACGAAAATTCCTTCAACAAGGGGATGATGTGACAATCCGACTTTTCGAATTAACCTCGTTAACTGAAAATAGCGAGATCACAGGCCCAATAAAGCCAAGTTAGGCCCAATGAGACCAAGGTAGGCCCAATGAGCCAAGGTAGGCCCAATAAGGCCAAGGTAGGCCCAATGAGGTCTAGGTAGGCCCAATGAGGCCCAAGGTAGGCCCAGTTGTAGTTATGAGGCCCAAAAGGATTAACCGTGCCAAATATAGTTCAATTGTTCCGATTAGTGACAATTCGGGATTTTTAGTTCAACTTTGTAAACCGAAATGCTATGTAATTGAACAAAATCAAATCTCATAGATTTGAATTAAGTAAAATCAAGTCTTGAATACCTAAATTAAAAGGTTTTAGCTTATAAAGGAATAGAAGTATCAATTTTGACTTTTAGGAGTCAAAATTCGGACTTGAGTGGCAATTGAATTCGAGTTGGACATTTAAACTAGGTAATAACTGAAATTGATCATTTATAATCATCAAATTAATGATCAGTAACCATTATCAGACGTTATGATCACAATTATTAGTCGAATTAATCATGATGAAAGCCATAAGTCGAAACCGTCACTCCCATAAGTGAAAATCATACAATTCGGCTATAATATTCGCAATTGGGATTACAGAAACACTAGTCGGCATAATTAGAATCATTTTCATATCAAAATTTCATTCTGAGAAGCCGCGGAAAGGAGACCCGATTGTGGAGTGGCCGGACATCAACTCTCAAGACTAACTCGTTCAATTGGACCTCAAAACAAGTAAGTCTTCACTCCTAAACAACCTAAAGTGGCCGAATAAGGTTAAACACATGTTAATTTTGATCCTTAACATCAAATTATATGTGCACGAATTCTAGGGTTCATCCTAGAATCCAATTTGGGGGTTTGTAATCAAACACGCTCAAGAGTCGAATTGAATTATGTAGATAGATTCGGAATACACTGATAAAGGAAATCCTTAAGTCAATTTCAGCAAGTCATTACGAATTTAATGAGGTCTAATTCTAGGGTTCATATGGAATCGGTTTTGGGGGTTTTTGATCAAATGAGTTTAAGAATCAAATTAAATAGCATGAATGATTTCAGAAGATCCCGATTAATGTTAGTGCTATGCTAATTTCATTATAGAACAACGAATTGATGAACTTAGAGTTCTAGGGTTTTCGAGTTAAAAGTTTTTGGGGATTCTGATGCAAACGGGGTTGAAAATTGAATTAATGGGTATGGGTAGATTCGTGGAACTAGGTTGAATGAAAATCTGATGAGTTTAAGGATTAAGGCAAACGAATTTGATGAGATCGTATGATGGGTTTTAGAAATCAAGTTCGAATCTGTGTACTCCCAAATAAGTGGGTTATAGTGTTTTGTTTTCGAATTAAAATCACCTAGAGACTCGGTCGAGTACCCAGAAGCGAAGCCCTATGGTTTTAGGCTTAATCGGATTCGAACCGAGGTCAAATTGAGGCTAGTTGGTTCGGCTAAGGAATAACAAGGGGGAACCGGTCCAGTGATGTTTAAAACAATTTTGAATCGAATATGTTAACAAAAGATAGGCTAGATCAAATGGTTTGAACTTGTGTGTGTGTGTGGGAGGTCCCGGTTTCGAACCCGGGGGCTGCCATGTTTTTGATATTTAAACCAAACCTTGGTTTTTAGCCGTAACTTCTCCTTTCTAACTCCGATTCGACTCGTTCGAATTGCTTTAGAACCAAAATTCAATTTCGAACACATTTGTATAATAAAATTCATATTTTTGACCGAAAACGTAATTGCGTATGATTACGCTTAGTTAAATAAAATCATAAACAATTATATGATTTTATTTAAACGAGTTCAAAGGCACACGTACTTTCGTATGCACGTTTCTAACGAGTCTAACATACGTGTGTTGATACGTATGTGATTCCAAGCACAAAACAACATTCCGAATAACTTTAGGTTATTGTTTAATCACAGATTCTTCGTAGAAGATTTTTACGCGAATTTACGAGTGTTTGATCATTCTGCAAATAATCAAAGGTGCGTACACGGCCCCTTTCTTATTTTAACTGTTTTGGGGGAGAAAACATGTGCAACTAACATTTTTAGATACATATCACTTGCATGAGTTAGCTGTTTACATTATGTGACAACATAGCATTTACAAGTCCTTACACACTTCGAACCGTTTAGTTTGTCGTAGCGCAAAGCGTGGTAGTTGGAAATAGATCTATTAGGTTTGACAAACCTCACTTGGTAGATGGGATCTACGCAGGTGTTTGACTGACCAAAAACACATTACTATTGTTTGTGCTTGACAATAGTGGCAAGGCAAAAAGATGCTATAGCATGGCAATCGTCAGCTTCGGTGTCGACCACTTATGTAAATAGTACAAATGACTAGCTATCATGACTATGCATGTGTGATTATGTTATCTGCAAACTTGATATACAAACTGTTGTTTTAAACATTATGAATGCTTAAACCTGTGTTATGCACCAACCTTTGTGTTGACTTGATTTACATGTTTTCTCAGGACGCTAAGGTGCACAAGAAAGCAGGCATGGACTAGGAGATTGAGTCGCATGCATGTCTTTACATTTTAGTTATTTGAATTTGAACATTTGAAACTTTGCATTGTAATTTACATTTTACAACTGTTACTGTTTTAAAACGCTTCCGCAAACTTTGAAAACTCTGATGTTATGTTTTTAGACCAAAGTATGTTTTGAAATCCATATAGAGGTCTTCGTTATGTCTAATGATCTGAGATCCTGGTTTGTCACGTTCCCAAATGGTATGATTCCGTTAGTTGAAAATTGGGGGTGTGACACAAGGACTCATTTCCCACATACATAAAACTATTGTACTTTTTTCTCAAACCCTTAGACTTTATGTTCTTTAGTGCATCATTTCCTTCATATCTCTGTTGCAATGCATCCCAAAGTAATTTTGAAGATGTAAACTGTCTAAACTGATGAAATATATCAGTGACTATAGATTGAGACAATATAGCATATGCCTTTTTCTCAAAATCATAAGATTTTCATTGAGGTTCAGTCATCCTAGTGACAAGTATATGAGTTCCATCTTCATTGAGAGGTCTAACATACCCTCTTTCAATCATCATCCATAGATTAGTGTCAACTCCATTAATATGGATCTCAAACCTATACTTCCAATGGTGAGGAATCCTATTTGGGGTTTTCCAATCGAAATCTATTCACCATGTGGTAATCCGACGGATAGGAATCAACGTTTTGATCAAAATCGAACACCACGGGTCTGGAATCAAAGTTGGATTGCGAGGGAGGCGCTGAAACCTAGGGATGTGACAGGAGAATGAGCAGAGATATTAAAACATTCTGTTTTTCAGGTATTTATAGGCATCAACATGTCGGGTGAATGAGTCATGCTAATGACTCATTCACACGAACGACGAGCCACGAATGAGCCATCCACACGAATGAATCAGATTCCTGATTCATTTGTTTGGCTAGACATTCGCTATATATTCATTCGTACGAATGAACTCACTTTTAGGTTCATTCGTACGAATGGTCCTGTTAGATATATAAAGTCAAAGTCAAACCTGATAAACATATATAAACACAACCAAACAATAGGAAATACTTGTTTTCATTAATAATGTCAACATGGTACAATCAAAATAGACTATTACATTGAACTAGGGACACTATATGCATCAAAAATAACATAACTTCATGATATCATCAAACAATTTTGAAAACATTGTGTGATAAGACAAGTTCTTATAACACCGTGTTAAAGACATTGGGATCATAACATTGAGACAATTACATTGAGATCATAACATTGAGACAATTACATTGAGATCATAACATTGAGATGAGATGACATTGAGACAGTTACAATGAGATCATAACATTAAATTGATTACTAGAAAGCCTGATTCCATTATAACATTGTATTCATGTGTCCATTATTCTTTTCAAGTCGTAAGTCCCTTTATATATCATTTACCATTAAGTAGCAGAAGCTAGGCCGACGGTAACGTAGTGGTACCATAGGTTTGAGAAACCTTCGGTGAGTGATGTCGGTACGTTATGCGTATGTTTTTGACATTTGGCCGGTATCGTATGACCGTTAACAAGGCTGCATCAGTCAGGTTTGGTAAACGGCCACATGGGTGATATTAATCAACAGACACTGTTAGTAATTGTACCCTTCAATTCTGTAGAATAGAAAACTGAGTGACTAACCTCACGCATGTCAAAATGCTGGTGACAAATTCGTTGTGAAGGCATTGGGATTACAAGTGATTACAAATGGATAGGGATAAATTGGAGACATTGTGGTCTGATTGTGTGATGACCCCAATGTGATCCCATTTATGCTCTATTCATTCAAGTGTGTGAATACAATAAATGAGTTGACTGTCACTTCTAGTTTAGAAGTGAGTATCAGTAAACTCTACATATGAGAAAACAAATAAAAAGGTTAAGATTTATAAAAAATCTATATCTTTAAGACAATAAGTGTTTACCATAACTTATGCCATGGCAATACATATCCTTCAAATCCTTTTATTCTATATATATATATATACATACATATATATATACATACATATACATACATATACATATATATATACATATATATATACATATATATATACATACATATGTATATATATATATATGTATGTATATGTATGTATATCTATGTATATGTATGTATATATATATGTATATATATATATATATCTTTGTGGGATGAGAACATAACCCATGGGAATATCAGGTTTGGATAACAATGAGAATATCAAATGTAGATTGAAATGGGTATCCATAGTTGCAATACAGGTGGTATTGAATTCAGTAAAGTGTGTGGTGGGCTGGTGGCTTCATTCGTGATACGTATGCCCTATATATAAGCATGCTTGATTGGATGACATACTATCTGTATATGGAACTATGGAGAGGACATTGATGTGAGATAAGAAATTGAGATTACAATAAGACTTGTCTATGACAAATGTAACTTGAGAAAATACAAATTCAGTGGTTTTCAATTAATAAACTTATGAACTCACCAACCTAGTATTGAATTGTTTTAAATTGCATGTTTTCTGAGGTGAATAACAGGTTTAGTCACAAGGATTCAAGATGCATTAGCTAGTGGACCTAGCTACTTTTGTGTGCATATTATTTGATAACATATATGTGAATCATCTTTTGTAAATCTTATGCAGATACAAGAGAGCTGCTTTATGATTCTTTTTGGGTAGATTTACATTGTTAAATTATGAACATGACTTATGTAATTTAACTTTGTAATTCTATATCAATGTCATTTAGCATTTCTCATTATATATCATGTGTACTGTAACAATCTGATCATTTCGATTATCACACGATGTCACGCCACGAGAACCTTCCGCCCGACGGGAAAATCGATCCAGCCCGCCAGCTCTGGGTGTGACACATCGTTTCCTCCATATCCTACTGAAGAGTGGAAATATACTAAGTAAGTTTGCTTGTTCATTTACTTTGTTACCCTCAACTAAAAATCTTGAAGGAAATCTCCAGCATCGAAAGAACTAAATTTTACTTACATTATAATCCTTTGCATTCATTTATTTGCACATTTAGATAGATTTATTATTAATATAAACATAAATACATGACACCATTGAAACAACATAATAGACTATATGATTTACACAAACATAATTATACTAATAAATATTAAGAACATAACTATACGTAAATTCTTAATTTCATTAATTACCAACAATTGACTTACAAAATTTTCTATTTAACACATAAAATTAGGATTGTAAACAAACCAAACGTTCAACAAACAGTTAGAGAATAGTTCGACAGAAAGTTCGTTTGTTTAATAAATGAACAAACATGAACAATAAATTTCACTCGTTAGTTAAATGAACAAACATGAGCAGAGGACGTATTCATTCATTTGTGTTACTGAGCATTCGGTATGTACTCGTTTATGTTCATTTATGTTCATTTTTTATATAATTCATTAATTTTTTTTATATTCATAAATTATAATTTTTAGTTTAATACTATTACATTCAAATTACAAATCTAGTTATTTGGTATTTTTACTTTGCCAAAAACATAGTAATTTGAGATTAAGATCTTTGAGACATTAGTTTAGGTTAATTTCAATTATGATTATTACTAATGATTTTTAGTTTAATACTATAACATTTAAATTACAAATCTAGTTTATATAAGTGATCATCTCTAATGTATGAAATTGATAATCTTGGTATGTGTTTGTTTGTGATTGTGAACCGTTCATTAACAAGTTTAATTCCTCAATGTTTGAACATGAACAAGAATTTCCGTTTGTTCATGTTCGCGAACCGGTCGTGAACAAGTTAAGAGTTAAACAGATGAACACGAATAAGGGCTCGTTCGTGCTCATTCACTTTATTTACATCCCTACGTAAAATTATACTTTGTAGATACAATGTCAAAATTATCAAAACTAGAATTCGCTGCACTTGATATTTCGGGTAACAACTACATCTCATGGACTCTTGTTTCTAAACTTCATCTTACTGCAAAGAGCCTTGGTGAGACAATTAATGATGAGAATCAAACTTCTCTTTATGAAAAAGCACAAGCTATGATTTTTTTATGTCACCATCTTCTTGAAGATTTGAAGAGAGAATATATCAGTGTTGAGAACTCTCTCGAATTATGGTAAAAAATTTAATACTGATTTGACCAACAAGAAGTTTTTTTTACTTCCATAGGCTTGATACAAATGGCTACTGCAAATCAGTTAGTGAGTATAACTCTGCTCTTTTTCGAATCATATCTGAATTAAAATTATGTGGAGTACCTATAACTGATGAAGACATGCTCGAAAAGACTTTTTCAATGTTCCATGCCTCAAAAATGCTCTTGTCGTAGCAATACAAGGAACGTCACTTTACTAAGTAGTATGAACTACTATTGTAACCTTTACGTTTTTTTTAATAATATTTTAAACTTGTAATTTTGATAAATTCAAATAATCAAAAGTTTGTGGGATATCTTTAAAATCATACAGAACAAAGTTTATAAAGTTTCAATAAATCAAATTAATTTTTAAATACAATATTTTAATATTGAGTGTGTGTAGGTATATGTATATACATAAGTACATCAATATGTTTTAGAAAGAATAAATAAATAATTTTTATGAATAATAACAACATTCAACTTAGGTAACATAATTTTGGATTTGTATGAATTATTAAACGTATAAGGTTTTTAAAATGTCTTAAACTACAAACACTTACAAACTATTTCTATAATACCTTATAAATGATATAAGGATTTTTCTATGACAAATGAAAAAAAACTTAATTTATTAAGTGTAAAAGACAAACAAATGATAAAAGATGAAGGGGTTAAGATGCATAACTTGGAAAGCAAGAATAAGAGTGATTAAACCCTAAAAACCTTACACATTTCATGAAACTTCAGCCAAGAAGAAGAGAGAAAGAAACAAGGGTGAAATTCCCGTTTTATATGACCTAGTCTCAAAGAACGAATCTCCGTCGATCTAACCGTTGGAATTACATCATTGTTGGATACATTTTTCTAAACTCACATATATTGAAGGTGACCGGAGTAAATTGCAATCAGAGGCTTATAGATATATGCTTTTGCATCTCAAAGTAAGTTGATTGGAACTAGGTTTTGAAAACGCATCCAGAAAGAATGAATGATACCCATCGATCTAACCGTTGGATTTTGTAACATCAGTGTCCGAATCATAGTCGGAACAGTAACGTGTACAGTAGATCAGGTACGAACTATGTATATTACAGGTGTACTATTATCATTTGATGCTCAAAACGAATCTATTACGCATCTATTTCAGGAACATAATTTAAAATCCATGGTTTAACAGTCAGAATTATGTCTGACAATACGAATCTAAGTTGGGTATGATAGTTAGGAATTTATTATTTATAAACTTATGTGAGGTTGTACAAAACAAAACAATAACGGATGTCGTTACGTGAATATTAAGCTGACGGAGTATTCGTGTGGGTGACGATTCGTACGAATATATTTGTAAGTTTAACTTTCTGAATGATGTCTAATAATTAGAAAATCAAATCGAAAAGTATAGTTGTCATCGTGTTCGTACGGGTGACGTTCCGAACGAATACGCGCGAAAACCGTATGATTTGATTAAACAATTTTAAAATTTTAAATAATAAACAAAAAGATAATTAGTTAATTTATTAGGAATTAAAACCTAATTTAAATTAGAAAATTCTATTTTAAAATCGTATCATTTCATTACGAGAAAACCGAAAACCGACGACTCTACGCAAGAACCGAACAATCAAAACGAACACGAACCAATACGGGGTATAAAAACCCTTACAAGCATTAAATCCTTCATTTATTTCTCCACCAACTCTTTCTCTCTCTAAATTTCCATATTTCTACTCTCTCTAAAATATCACCACAAAAACCTTCATAAATTCTTCATTTCTTGCTCAAATTGAGCAAACTTGATACCAAATCGAAGCCCTTGACGAGGAGAACGTGAAAGTACAATAGATCGAGCTTGGAACCCACTGATTTGAAGGTAATGTGAGCTCAAACTTTAGGATTTTCAGGGTTTTTACACAACCCGAATGAATGAACTTAGAACCTTATTTTATCTTATCAAACTTTGATAGATTCATTTGAAAATGGGTTTTTATGAATTATTTGAGCTTAAAATGATTTAAGATAGGGGATAATTTGTTCAAAAACATGCAAATATGGAGTCCGAAAACAGAGGTCGACGATGAAGGGCCGAAAACCCTTTGTTTGACCGAGAACACCTTGAAGGTTGACCGAGAACACCTTCTTAGATGGATAGGTGGCCGAGAACTCCAACTATTTGGAGGGGCTGGCCGAGAACCCATTTATATTGATGAGTTGGCCGAAAACCCATTTTCCTTAAATGGGTTTGACCGAGAACCTGCATGAACGGACGAGAACCACTTTTAAATTCTTTGAGTTGAGAATGTTATGAGGGTGGGCCACACAACCATCGAAAATGACACTTTATCATTTATTCTAAGGCTTAAGATTTTATTAATCCCCAAAATGGCATAAGATGTGATTAGATTTAGGGTGTACTTGGGTATGCTACTTTAATCCATACTACCTAAACATTATCAGTAAACAATTAGGTAACCCTTAAAACAAATGTTTTAATCATAAATCATGGGTTAAAACATGTTAAAGAATTGTAACTAAGTATTGGAATATTGACATTGAGATGTCAACAACCAATACTTGGAGTTTTCATTCAATATTTAAGATTGGTGTCAATTGAATTGTTCAAACGAATAACTTAGTAGATAATCAACTCAATAAGGAATAGGATTCAAGAATGGTAATAAAGAACTATTAAGGGACTTAGTCCTTAACCTACTTGGGTTAACTTAAGTCCTAACATGTTTAACTTGTATGTTTCATAAAAATAACTTATATTTTACCAAAATACAACGATTTATAACATATAAACATATTTTGTATTTTAAGTAACATAGATGATTTTCTAAACGTAAAATGTTATAATTTAAATAAGAATTTATAGATGATGATTTATTAAAAGATTATGTCTTTTATTTTGTAAACCTTAGGTAAACAAGGTTAATTCTTTATCAGTTAAGGGTAAGGGTGTGACAAATTAGAATAACTTAGGAAAATCCTAGCAAGACATTAGAAAGTATGTAGGACACTTAGTTGCACACCGAGACCAAAACCCTATATACGCCAAACCTAAATACTTATCGTATTCGAATCATAATAAATCAACTCAGGTGCTGAAGATACATTGGCTACAATTAACGAGCGCGCATATCTTTCGTGATTCACTTGCATAGCAACACACGTAAGTCCATTGCCCCCTTTCTAAACATTTTGTTTTATAAACGCGGGGCTAAGAAGCATGCGTAAATTATTTTCTTTGGATTATATTTTACTTAAATGCTTTTAAATTCTATATGTTTTGTATATATAAATGATATCCTAGATCAGGTCTAGGTAAATTTTTATGCAGGTTTTACTAAGCTTATCTACTTATAACATAAGTGGATATTTGGGTCAAACTAAACATTTCAACAAGTCTAACGAAACTATTGTGACAAAACAAGTGTGCGTGTTCAACGAATCAAACGAAACTATTTTGACGAAACAAGTGTGAGTTCAACGAATCAAACGAAAATTTTTTTACGAAACTAATATTCGATGTTCAACGAACCGAGTGTTCTAAGCTCAACGAATCAAGAGTACATTTGTTCAACGAATCTAGTATTCAATGATCAACGACTCAAGTACATCTTGCAAAGAAACTAGACGAATCAATAAATCATTTTCAGGGGAAAATCTGAGAAATATCAAAGATAGCATATGCCAAAGAAACTATACGAAACAAGGGACGAAACTAGATGAAACAAAAAACCCTACATTTCAAAAAGTCCTAGCTAGACCGTTTGATTTGTAGGTCATATGTTTGATGATATTTACAGAATCCCCTAACCTCTAAGAACCTATGATTGACATACTAGTCTACTCGAGTTTGACCAAGGCCCAATCATTTGGACTTAGTTTTTAATTTAAATGTTTATTTATTTAAGCATTTCAAATTTATAAGTTCCACATTTTCCCATATTTGCTATGGCATTGTTGTGTGTTTTGACGAATCTAACGGAACAAGCATGGTGACGAAACTAATGCAACAAGTATGATAATGGCTGAGGGTGAAACGCTTAATTATCATTGACAACAATATGTTATGTGGTTTGGTATGTGGTGGGCTGGCGGTAAGCTTGACCCTACATATGCCCTTATATTAGCATACTTGACTCGATAGCATAGGTGGTTGTTGGTGAGGCTAAGGTTGTCATCTGGTCAGATTTGTTCAAATTCATTCTAAGCAACAAAATTATATTAACTCACCAACCATGTGTTGAGTTATGTTTTCTTGCATGACTTCTTAGGTGACGAACAAATCTAACTAAGAAGTTTGTGCTTTTGACTAGGATGCCCAGATAGAGGACCTAGTATTTTTGGACGTGTATAAATTTTGAACATCATTATTTATATTATTTTGTATATCTTGTACAGATACAAGATATAAAAATTAATGATGTTGATAGTAGATATACATTGTTAAATTATGAACGATACTGATATAATTTAACTTTGTAATTCTATTTCCTTTAGTGCTTTCTCAATTTATATCATGTGCAATGTAAACAATCTGATCATTCTGATTATCACCTGATATCGCGATTCGGGACCTTTCCGCCCGAAGGGAAAGTCGATCGAGCCGGCCGGCTCAGGGTTTACAGATTGAGCCGAGTTTTGAATATGTTTCTTAGAACTCATTTATACTATCCTTCACCGTTGGTAATTACTATATAATACTTGGAGGTATGCTTTCTATTGCCTAGAACGTGACTGTCGGATTTCCGAGTGGGATGATGCAGTTCCAAAGGATTGTAGATTCCCGGAGATCCAACCATCGGATCGTAACAACATTTGAACAGTAACTTTATAACACATAATTTATCGTTTCCACAAAGGAATTGCGAGGTGTCTATAACTATTTTGCTTTATTCCGAGCTGATTGCGATAGGTTGTGTGCGGGAAAACTGGTCTTAATTGGCTATATCGCAAAGAAATCAAGGTTGTACGGATGACTCAAATCCTAAGGAAAGCTCATGATGTTAAAAGAATACAACCATAGTTGTCAAAGGCGTTAGGCGCACTTAAGGAGTTATGGTCTCGCCTGGGGCCTAGGCGATTGGGGCAAAAAAAACGCCAGCTTGAGAAAAAAAAAGCGCAAATATAATAGAAATAAAATATAATTACACACTTATACTTTACAACTTTTTTCTAAAATTCTAATTCATATTACTAAATATCAAATGATAAAAACCAATTTCATGATGTTCAAAATTGAAAACCAAACATTCAAAATCAATGCCAAAAATTTCAAAGCAAGTAAAACGAAAGACATAAAACCAAACAGTTTATAATAACAAAAATTCTGTTAAAATAAGAACTTGATAGTAGAAACATAATATATAATTCAATCAGATAACAAAAATTCTATTAAAATAAGAACTTGAAAGTTGAAACATATATAATATCTAATTCAATCAGGTAACAAAAATTCGATTAACATAAGAACTTGAAAGTTGAAACATAATATCTAATTCAATGCGATAACAAAAATTCAATTAAAATAAGAACTTGAAATGAAACGTAATTTCGACTACAATCAAATAACAAAAATTAAAATCAAATCAGAACTTGAAATGAAACGTAATTTCGATTACAATCAAATAACAAAAATTAGATCAAAAATTAGAAAAAAACCAGAAAATCGACTGTGCGCATGAAGTTATAAACCTGATTTTTGCACCGGATGAAGTTAATTTGAAGATGATCGACTGCTGCTGTAGAGTTTCTGGTTCGATTGGAAGCTAATTTCATTGTGCGGTTGTTGATTGGAAGAAAACGGCCATGTCGAGGAGTCGTGGAAGAGAACTGTTCTGCTGAGGAGTCGTGGAATAGAACTGTTCTACTGAGCAGTCGGCAAAACGTTTTGATTTGCCAAACTAATTAAACGTAAAATCTAATTAAATCAAAACCAAAAATAATTATTAAAAAAAACACCTCTTTTTTTACTTGAAGCCACCGCCTGGTGGGGTTGCGCCTCCCAGAAAAGCCACCGCCTATGTGGGCTTTTGGAAAAAACCGCACATCGCCTCGCCTAATATGCCCAGAAGCGCAAGTTATGCGTTGGGCTTTTTTTCGTCGCCTAGGCGCAAAAGCGCTCGCTTTTGACAACATAGAATACAACAATGTTTTTGGGTTTCACAGCTTGTCGTTCTCGAATGGTTTGCGTACGCGAATCGACCTTGGAAGGTATAACCTCGCATCACCATAATTAGCATATTATATTTACTCGTGTGTTAGTGTTAATTATATTCGTGACAAATTATAGAAAACTCATATATCAAACTATTATTCAATATTAGAAAAATGTTATAAAGTTAATACCTTACTTAATTATTTTATAGTATTTACAATAATATTTGATTTAAAAATTATTTAAATAAAATATCATAAGTATTATTCTAAATACAAAACTTATATTTACAAAATTCATCTAAGTTATTTAAATAAATACTTCTCAAATTATTATGAAAAAAATGTATTATGAATTTGTTTATATTTTGTTTTATATCTAATATTATCATATTAATAATATTGAGTTTAAAATAAAAAATTCATCAAGCTTAAAAATTTCTTGAAAGGTTGTGTAATTTTACAGAATTTTTTTTGTAGAAGTTTAAGTATTTTTAATAAATATTTTATGCAGATTAATAAGACTTTCAAATCAAATTAAATACTTTTACTGCATAAATATAATTATAAAAATTTGGATAGGTTTATATAAATTCCAAAAATGTTGCATGATTTTTATAGAATTTTAAAAAGAGTTTTGCATGTTTTTGTGATTTAAATAGTTATTTATAAACTTAAAATATTAGTTTTATAATTAGATAAAATAAATTTCTTTCCCAAAATTTTTCTAGGTTTGTAAAACAATACTAAAGATTTTATAAAATTTTCGGATTTTTGAAACAATAGAAATGGATTAAAATTGATAAAATAAAAAAAACGGTTTAGAAGAGGGTTGCCCGACCACGCTCAAACCACTAGACAGGCCCTCAATTCGTTGAAGAATTTTTGATTCAATATATTTTATGTTTAAACTCAAATTTTCCCTAAATTCATTCAAGAACCCTAATTCCTAATCGACTAAACGATCGTTTAATCGTCAAAATTGATATGGGGTTAATGTTCTATGTTAAATTTAACATCCGTCTCCCGAGACACGTTACTTCAAAGGATTTACTCATAAGCACAATGATTAAATAGAGATAACTCAATTGCAACGGAAATAAAACATATTATACATAAGTAAACCCGATTACATATATGTTATACAACCATATTTATTTATTTATTTTTTACAAAATCTACATCTATGTTAGTATTCTGAAAACTTGCAGACATCCATCCAATATCACTTACGCCACCTGTTTCTTGCCTCCATTAGCTGAGGCTTTATCAACTCTACCTTATGTGTATGCTAAAAATTGTCAGCGTAGGCCGGTGAGTTCTAAGTTTAATAAACATCTTTTTATTTCAATTCATACATTTAATAAAAAACATGCATCAATATACATATATCAAATTATACCGAAAGCATTCATTTCAAACTCTTTTCATCAGAAGGTGCTCTCTTCACCCGAAGGAACTCTGTTCACCCAAATGTGCTCTTTTACCCAAAGGCGGCTATTTTTTACCCAAAGCTAACTCTGTTCCCCCGAAGGTGCTCTTTTACCCGAGGTATGAAAAACGTTTATTCACCATAAGGTGCTTTCAAATCTCTTTTAACAACTTTATAAT